>JAADYS010000698.1:0-45607 GCA_012931995.1 Fusarium albosuccineum | reverse complement strand
GGGGGGGAGAGGCTGGCCTCTGGCATCGTTTTGTGAATGACGCTAGAGCTAAAGAAAGAGAGATATTTCGATCCACGGTTCTCAGCTTCTGCCAGTGGCTGATGGGGATTGGATGCTTGCAGCGGTACCTGGCCAAACAGGCAACGAGAGGCTGCGAGGTAGCCCCGCGTGATGGCCATGACGATGTGTGATTCCAAGGACAATACCAGCTGAGGTGAGCTCTCGGGCTGCCCAGCTGGGAGCATCCAAGTCAAGTGCTTCTTCAACCCCATCCCAATGTGGCAGATGTTCCAACAGTGCGAGCGTCCTCCTCCCGACACAGGCCCTTGAGTGGGCCGGATATGCTGGTGTGGACACACCCATTTGTGTGAGAGAAGGCATCGGTTGTCCTCTGTTGTGCCGGCATCAACTCAAAATGGACATGTATGTCTGAGAGCATCATCTTCCAATGAATTTATGTTGTGCATATTGCTGTGCATTTTCTCCTAGATCCGGCAATAACCCTTGCTCCAGGATGACTTGCGCCAACCCGCGACTCATTTTTGCGGGCGAGACTCGTCAACCAAGCCCACCGCAGTTTAAAGTGAGCCTCTGCAAATGACTCTTTTCCCCTCACGTCCTGACTCGGCGGGAGAAAAGAAGTTTCGATTGACTCAGGGACGGGCAACTCAAATCTCTTGCCTCATCCCACATGTTGCACAAGGTTCAACACGCGGTACCTTCATTGCCGAGGGGCATCCATTCAGCTTAAACCCATGTCAAGGCCGGCTTTGTTTCTCACCACTGCCACCATCCATCCATCCGCTGGAAGCGAAATCTTATAATGTCATGCACTCGCGGCGTCTGAAACAAGACCTCGGACTCATCTAACGGTCGGCCGAGAGAGGCAGCCTACGCATCGTCTCATATTAAATGACTGGGTAGCACCGTTCCAGCGACAATTGCCCACCTTGGGCACTGTTGTATCTTGACGTCAAGGGGGAATAGGGGAAGAATGGACCGAGAAAAGAGTCGAGATTGACCTTTTTCCACAGTCCCGCACATGATGCAAAATGGAGACGATTTATCGCCGGCCGGAAAAATCTGGGCTTTCTCTCTCCATCAAATGGATCTGACCTCCCCGTCCATCTTGCGTCTGCTCCATCTTGCAGGTCTTGGTCTGGTGGCCCCTTTCACCATGCGGCCGGCTTCTGCTCCCCGGATGCTGCTAGTACAGATACTGTCCCATGTAATGTAAATTACGCGGTGCCATACGTACTACCAACCCAGCCCAAGAACTCAGCATGGTGGGTGAACCCATTTCGTTCTGCTGCGTTTGCGCTCGGGCTATCGAGATGGCATGTCTCTGCTTGCTTTGTCTCGGATTTGGGAACCTCAGCATCGGTGCGTCGTCCGGTGTTTTTGTCGAATTTCCCTTTGCGGCAAGGGAATAATAGAGGTTCCCAGGGGACTGCAGAGGAGATTTGAGATGCCTCAATTAAAATGCATATTAATGCAAATACGACCAGCTCCAGCACGAGATATGTCACAGCCACGTGCGGCAGGCGAGGCACACACACCACAACACAGATCCGGGTGCGGCTCTTGTAACCTCGTCCTTGCGGTGCGATCACGGACGGATCATCATCTCTCGTTATTGAACCCGCACCCTCTTCGGCACAGACACTTTGACCGTCCAACGTCCCCAACGTTGACGTTGTATCCGAGCGGATGCAGGCCAACTGACGTGACTTTTTGGTTTGGTTTCCCGCAGACGAGACTGGCTTTTTGCGCTCGCCTCGCCTCACTCTGTTGCGTTGCCGTTGCCTCTGGCTCTGCAACAAGTTCCCGATTCCGTCAACATGCCAGTAGCGGCCCGTCGGACGGGAAGCCAATCAATCAGTGGAGGCGCTTGCACAGTGTGAGTTTCTTAGCATAAGTAATAGAGTTCCATAGAGAAGGAAAAAACAAGTAGAAAAGGAAAAAAGATCCTCGTCATCATCACCCAGGAGACGCTACCTGCAATTCATTGCCCGGATTCTTTATCTCTCCGTCATACCTACCTTGGCTACGACAAAGCACCGCCTCAGGCTCAGCTCTGGCCGTCCTTCGTAGTCGTTTCCATCCATCGCTTCTAACAAAAGACAAGAGAGCCCCTTTTACTCTACAGAATTGCCCCTCCTTGGTCGCCATGTCCAAGCCGGGGTCATCCTAACCCGCCCGCCTGGGCCGTCTTCAGGGGCCTGATCTCAGGGGCCTCCCCGGCCTTTTGGGTCGTCGTTCGTGTCCCATGTCCCAACCGCAAGGCCAAGTCGCCCTAGCAAGAGGGACCCAGGTCCCTGGAAATTGGCCGCTGGGACAGCCAAGCTGGAGAGGGGTCGCGGTGCAGCTGGCTCACGGTAGAAGCAGTGGACGAGAAGCGTTCGCGATGTTGGCGTTGGCGCTGGCTTTGTCGGTCCCTTGATCCTGACTATTTGCTTGGGTAGCGACATTCTAGATGAAGTGGAGCGCACTGTGGCGAGGTAGACGGGGAGATATTGGATGCTGTGGTTGTGCACCTTATTCAACCCACCATCTCCCGCCAGAGCGGGTGAGTGACATTTGGTGGCAGACGACCTTGCTCACGACTGCATGCTATTAAGCAGCCGACATAAACATCCGCGCATGTTATGAGAAGCTTCGCGCCAAGTCTGCGCTAATCTTTATGTCGACTACGGTGATGTGCAAGCACTTAGTTGCGCCTTGCACCTGCAGTCATCATCAATCACCACTCCAGTCGGCCGGCCCCTCATCTCCTTTCTAAATTCTCCCTAACAACGACAAGCTCCATGCCTCGCCCCTCTTGGAGAGTTCGCCTCGCCATCATCATCGTCTGTCAAATTCGAGAAGCCTACTAGCGTAGTCCATTTCGCCTCGCCCGGGCGTCCCCTAGAACCCGAGGGTCCTTCCTGGGGCTATTGGAATCCTTGGGAAATCAAGCATCCCGGCCTAGCCTCATCTCTTTGCGATGCACCGTCGCTCGGCTGCCATCCCCCCGGAGATGGCGGCTCCCAAGTCACGCGGCCTGCTCTCCACCGGCCAGAATGCCCCTGACTTTGGAGATGAATTCCTCTAGAAGCGCCGGTAGTCGGACCACATCCGCGGTCTCTCCTCCGTAGATATCTTGGTGCTATCGATTCGCACATCACACACCCTTTGTGTGAATCTTTACCACTGACCAAACGACAGGACTTGCACCCCCGTCCGCCTCGCCTGAAGGCTCAAATTAGATGCCGAATCTGTCATCGCCCACCACATTCACGGAGCACGTGTCTTGTCAACATGGTTGACCATGCCCTGAGACGGTCATGCGACGCAGTTGACGACACCCTCCTCTGTCAAGTTCGCCCTGCTATGCTCACTGTTCGTCTGTCTCGATATCAAATCAGGCCGCTCCCAAGCTGCCATGGCAGGCACCTCCAGCATCGTGTCGTATTCCTTGCTCAACCACCAACCAGCTGTTTCGGTTTTGATTTTTGGCGGGGGATCGACGTCAGCCGCAGCCATGCCCCATCCCCCTTGAGCCTCACGGCTTGCTTCCAGGACATCGCCACAGACTCCGCTCCAGCAGGAGGTGACTGAAGGTCAGGCACCAAAGCAACGCCCGAGCGCATGATCTGCGCGATGCTCCTGGAAATCATTCCCAGAGTGCCAGTCCGTCGGCTTCGATGGCCATGCCTATGCAGGCTTCCCGCGTTGCCGCCTCCCGCCTGCATTCTGCAACTCCGGTTGGGCTGTCTGCAGAGTCCCTCGCCTCCGCCTCTCGATTTCGGTGTACGGCGATGAGGTTCCCGGCTCTCGTCAAGCGACGCGGCCATCGGCGCCAGCTGATTCCGACCCAACCACGAGACGCGGCCGGTCTGGACTTTGCGCTGAGAATGGGCGAGACAAGCGTCAGCAGCCCAGGGGCAAAGGCGCCTCAATGACGTCCTTGTCGCGGCGAACACTGTGCAAGTGCATTCCTTTCCCACGAGTCGCCTCGATGGTCTTGCATCGCACGTGGCGAGTCAGATTCCTGTTGCTCTGCCCAGCATGACACAGATTCTGGGCGAATCTAGGCACTTGGTCACGCATCACGTCTCGGGCTGTCGGCACGGGTGTATATAAAACCGACGATAGAATGAGATGGTGTCTAGAAGCGATGGCGGCGCTGCTCTTTTACAAATTGTGCTGGAGTTGATGACTTTGTGGCTTTCTGTTGGTTCTTTCACCAACTGCAGCAGCCAACATCTTCACCGCTGTTCACTTCTGGTCACCACTGCGCGCGCAGCCTCTCTTGGCTCTGCAAATGTCGTCAATGTTGAGACATGAGACTATTCACTAATTATAGGGCCACTTGCTGACGATAACGCAACGTTGCAAAGATGCGAGTTTGCATGATGAGTTTGAAACCCGCTCATGGCAGTGCCTCTTAGCTTCGTATCTCCTACTTGGCAATTTCTGTTGGTGATCCAAGTTGGCGAGGAAAGCTGACGATCATCGGATTAATAAGTTGGCGACTGAAGGAATTGGGCCCAGCAATTACGAATAATATCTCACACAATGCGAACCCGGTTGGAAAAGGAGTGAGACACGGATTTGTTAAAGAATTCGTCGATCAACTTGGGAAGCCTCCTGCGCGTCCACATATGGGCAGATGCGACATGATGCGACGACGTCTTGGCCAGCTGCCGGGCTGCTTACCTTGCTGGGACAGCTCTGATTTCCTGGTGATTGTTATTGTTCCAATGCACGATGCAACCTGTTGGTTTCTGCCATTTCGTGAAGATACGAATTTCACGGCGAAGGCTTGAATCGAGACCTTTCGAGTAACAACCGACACGCTCTCCGCCTCTACGTAGTATGGGAGTTGGGTTGCGCGGCTGCTGACAAAAGAAACCGAGCCCAATGCGAAGGATCCTGTACCTTGTCAGAGACGAGACATTCTCGTCCAATCAACGAGCTCAAAAACTAAACACAGCCATCAAATAGGGCCATACATTCCGGCTCTATGGAGATGCAGTTGCGAGGCCATTGGTGAGTTCGGTCTTTACCTTTAGTTCAGACTCTACCTTTAGAACCGAAGATCCTTTGCTGTTCAATTTGGGACTGTCGATGTCTCTTCTCGGCAATGTTGTTGCCTGCTGAGAAAAATCGAGGAAATTCAAAAGATGTTAGGTATACGAAAAATAGGCGAAAAGCACACGCGGCGCGTTTGTCGTCGTGTCTTTGTCGTAGCTGGGCGAATAATGCGAGTTGCAAAGTCTCGGCCGGTTCTGAAAAGAGGCGCCCGTCTCGTTTAACAGCGATTCGCGCCACAGAAACCCGCTCTGATATCCGCTTTAGGTAAGTGAGCTCGGTCTCTGAGTGGCCTCATTGCTGGTTACAGTCAAGATGACGCGGCATCCAACGCGGCGGAGGCCTTGGCAGGACCTTTTTGAATCGGACTTCAGATCCTATGCATGGTAGGGCAGCAGGGTTTGGCTAACAAAAAAAGAAACCGCCGATTGTCTACATCCTTGCACTCTCGCTCTTTTAAAGTCTGTGTCTCGGCTCCTCACTTCTGGGGTTTGGCAGATCCATCATCTTCAACCTCAGGTCTGCAGCCCGTGGACAAAATTGTCTAAGAGGGTAGTGGACTAAATTCACCATGTATTTCCAAAAACTCTTACTGGCGGTTGCTTCCGCTCTCTACTTCACCCTCTCTGTTAGTTCTACGATTATTGATCCCAAGGGCAACATCACTCTGGTCGAGGGCGAACCATACTTCACCTTTGACTACGAAACTCCCGAACCACACGAAAAGAACTGGATTGGTCTGTACGAGGATGCTGGCGTCGGCCTGATCATCAACTGGGCCGAGAAGTACTCCAAGAACTCGGCTGCCTGGGTGTATGCCCCCGAGAGCAAGGGCCGGGTCAAGGTTCCTGTTGGAAACCTGCGACCGGGAAGATACACGGCCTTCTTCCACGCCAAGGACGGTTACGACTGGCTTTCATGGCCCTTTGATGTATATTTCATTGAGGAACCAAAGACCGGTCTTGAATTCGTTGTTGACGAGATCACCCTTCCGCCTGCCCGGGGAGGCGATTCGTACGGCGCCAATATTGGCGGGCTTATCAGGGGCGGTTCCAAAGGCGTCACTTTCCACCAAGGAACAAACCTACCGGGATGGCTTGACATTACCAAGGAAGGTGGCCTCGGAGGTCGGCCAGGCAGGCGGGCCAGGGATCTGACCTTCACCGTCTATGCCAAGCGCGGCGAGTCCATGGCGTCCTTGAAGGTGCATCTTCCCGTGCGTGGCCGCACACAGGTCAAGGTGCCCGAGCTCCGGATCATGTCGATGAACTTGTGGTTTGGTGGCACCAGGTTCAGCGAGTACCACGAGAAGCAGTTGCGATTCATCATCAAATCCAAGGCAGACATCATCGGTATCCAGGAGGACCATGGCGGAGACCGAGCAAAGGCGCTGGCAGAGGCCCTTGGCTGGTACTACTGGGCCAGCAAGGAGAGTCACAGCATCCTGAGCAAATTCCCCATTCAGATCACGACTGGCAACATCAACAAGTCGGGAGGTGCACTGATCGAGCTGGATGGTGAGTGGCAGATGGTCAACTTTTGGGTTGCACACCTCAACTACACGCCGTACGGCCCGTACAACTTTTGTTTCGACGGCATGAGTGCCGACGAGGTCATGCAGAGCGAATACGACAGCGGGCGACCGACCGAGATTGAGGACACGCTCAGCTCCATGGGCAGGGAGCTGGAGAACACCGACGACGTCCCCGTGTTCCTGGTGGGCGACTTCAACGCGCCGTCGCACCTCGACTGGACCGACAAGCACAAGCACTGCGGGCAAGGCAAGTTTGACTGGCCGACATCGAAGAAGCCCCTCGAGGCCGGCCTCATCGACTCGTACCGCGTGGCGTACCCGGACCCTTCCGCCGACGAGGGCATCACCTACTCGTCCATCACGCCCTGGAACGAGGACTACGGCAAGGCGGAGCCGCAGGAGCGCCTCGATTTTATCTACCACAAGGGAAGCATGCTCGAGGTGGTGGACTCGTGGGTCATGATGGCTGGCAAGCCCAACCATGTGCTGGACGAGTGGACGTCGGATCATGCGGCTGTCATGACGTTGTACAAGTTTGTTTATGAGATGGGAGAGTTGAAGAGAAGATAGACCCGGGATGGGATAATGTGTTACGAATTACATAGCATTGAGTCATTTATAAGCATTTGTATATCGATTATAAACTCTTCGATTTCCTTTGACCCTGGATTAAGTGATGATACGGCATCTTTGAACTATGACAGAAATCAAGGACTGCCATCGATGTTGATATGTATTAAGTGGAGGACTGTTTAATCTTTCTACCTTCTATAGCCCCAAGGCCCAAGAAATGCATCTATACCCGCGGAGGCCCACCAATTGACTCAACAACCCCCTTGATAACCTCGTCAAGGTCCTCCTGAACAAACCCAAGCCGTTCCATATCAACTACTTTGTGGCTATAGTTTCCTCCAAGTCCCTCCCGAAACATAGACGAATACAGCTTAGGAATAGCTGCCATCCACTCCCCTTTCTTCAGCCTCTCATCACACTCCCTCGTCAGCTCAGCAATGTCCTTGTGCTTGATCTCCCAGTCGGCATCCGTAGTGCCCGTCGCACGCTGCACGCTCTCGAGCATCTCCCTCTGCGAGATACAGAAGGAGCTGATGTAGAATGGCTTGTTCTTGTACTTGGTTAGCTCCTCGCCGGGCAAGCTGAGCAGCTCGGCCACTGCTTCGCCTACGCGCTTCAGCGTGGACATGCTAGCCTTTACGTTTCCGCTGTCCCAGATCTCGGCTTTGCGGGACTTGATATCGATACCCCAGCAGCCGACCTTCATGGACCAGTCGAGAAGAGGATTATTGACGACAGCGATCCAGCTAGATATGCCGAGTTGAGTTATCAAATCTCGGATTCCCTTCTTTTCTGCCATCATAGCCATCTCACGGGTCAAAGGGGCCTCGATGTCAATACCGAACTCTGTGGGGAGGATATACGGCACGCCGGCCTCTGCTGCGGCGCGGATGAGAGGTTCCTGGACTTTTATAACCTTGGGGCCGAGTTGCAGGATCAGAACATCTTGACCCTTGAGGGCGGAAATGAGGAAGTTTTGGTTTGAGTAATCGCCCTTGAGGACAGTGACATTGTCGGGAAAGGTGGCGGTTGAATCGGTGCGTGAGATTGCTGTGATGGTATGGATGTTTTTTTGGAGGAGGGCGGCTACGGTGGGAGAACCAATGGTTCCTGATCCGCCAACGATGGCAATCTTGCGACCCTGAGAAGGCATTTTCAAGTTATTAAGAAAGTGTTTGGGTAGAAGTATTGTGAAGTGTTGATAATCGGTGTAAGTGATGATTTCGTATTCCACGCTCTAAACTTGACCATCTTTATATACTTTTCGTAAACCTCGCTGTTTTGTTATGTGCGGACATATCGGTATATTGATAAATCTGGATCAATCAGATGCATTTCACCATCAATGCTATCTTTTGCCCGGCGGAAAATGCAACAAGTCCGGTGCTGGTCCGTTTCGGATGAGATGGTGCCGCTTATGCGGCCTTGATGTGGAGCACGGCGCCGGTGGTTCGGTGTTTTTGTTGTCCAGGCGGTAGTTGACGACAACGTCTCGGGATTCTCAATAGAGACAGATACTGGCTTCCTGTCTTTAGCTGCCATGATACATGTCTTCGTTATTGCAGTGAGGCTGACAAGAAATAGATAAAATAATAATAACCATGCCCTACATGTGCTTTGCTCGATTCAACCAATTCTGGGTATTTTGCGAAATCTATCCATTTACGATGCCATCTTGGCTCGTCTCTCCTCAAGAACTTGAGCAAGACGACGATACGTGGCTCTGTCCTTCTTTCTCACATCCTTCGACAAGGGGCCGCTATCCTTGCCACCCATCACATCGTCTTTGTCGATGAGAGACATGTCCACCTGGAACTCAAACTCGTAGCGGCACTGACAATTGGGGTGGCCCATGAGCAGGCCAGTCCCATACCTAAACATGTCCAGTTTGGAATCATCGTTTGCGTCCGCAACGAAGTTCTTGTCGTAGGTTTCTGAGGGGCAGTCGAAGTAGCGGAAAGCATTGTGCTTGAACGGTTGCCTCAAAGTCAACTCATCCTTCCGAAGGTCAGGATCGTCTAATAATGCGGCTTTCACCGTCTTTTTCGGTGCGCCCATCCAGCTAATACCGGTGCCTATTTTGAAAATCCTCAGCGACGCGGGCATCGACTTGCGGATTCGGGAAAAGATGGTATGCCACCGCATAGGGTGGAACTTGACATCCTCAGAACGGACTCGCCCAGTCTCTCCTAGCTCGGGTTGAACAAGATACTTGATCAATAAGAAGCACGCGTCAAAGTATAACTTTTCCAGATCAAATTGCAAGATCCAGTCAATCTCCTTCATATCGCTGAAAATGAAGCGCCCCAGAGACAGAACCTTGAGGTTGGGCATGCTTGTTGCATCTCCCAGGAGGCGAAAACTTGTTTGATCCTCGCCGCCCGCCCACAACCGCGGGCTATAAAGGGAGAGCACGCGAAGATGCGCGGTGATCGACGGGGATAGCCAGGTGAGTGGTAAACGCTTCAAATATGCGGCGCCCTCGCCTCTGGCACGGTCGTAGCCGCTCAGGTTCGAGGCCATGCATAATCTGAGGTCCGTGACGCCGGCTAGAGCTTCCCAGCGGGGCGGCGGAGCCTCAGGAAGAGATGGATCAGTTATGACTTCTACTTCTGAGGCTGAGAAAGTAGACAGAGTAATGGGCGAGTTGGGCATGTGAGTTGGCCACCTGTGTATATGAACCTTGCGTGTCATGGAAGCTTTGGGGTGCATCCACACCCGTTCCAGCTCGCCTTTCGAGGCCCGACTCAAGGTACCTTGCAAGGCAAGAAGGATAGTCTTCATGGCTCTGTTTCGCTGCTTTGCCATGTCCCAATCCTCCTCCTCCGTCCAAGAACGGTCAGGGGTGGACTGGAAATGCAGCGCCTTAAGATTCCGGAAGCAACCCAGGAAGTGCAGTGCATCCCAGAAAAGCAATGGAAGCTGTTTCATCCTCCTATTACTAAACGGGTCGTCAACTCCAAGCCTTGCATCGCAAGTGATTTCTTGAACTAAATCACTGAAATTTGACTTGGCAAGTTGTATGAAGCGCTCGGGGTTTTTGCCGTAGGCCCAGAGACGAGCGGTGCGAAACGCCTCTGGAGTGACAAAACTGCATAGCTTCTTGTTGACGCATCGAAGATTCATCAATGAGGCCTTTGGTAGGAGGGACGTTATATGGCGCATGAGCTCTGGCGGCAAAGTGACGAGCGTTGGGGTATTGGTAGACATTGTTAGGTATGCTGGTGCTATAAAAAGCTCCAATTCACTATTGTAACTGAAGAATCCCAATTGGAAGATAGAGCTTCGGATGGAGAGCGAGAAGGAAGAAGTTTTATTAAACTCAGATTATCATCATACTCCCAGCCCCTCCCTCTACGACACTTAAAAAAGTAAACATTTGAGCATGAGCCACTTGTGCCGTTGTGTCGTGGTGGCCCTTGCATGGAAAATGCTCGGCTAAGGGCAGCCACTGCAGCCACACACCAGCCACAGCGGGACATGATCGTCTCCAGGTCGAGTCTTTGGTTTCAACTGTCGCCGACAACGACATCTCAACCAGCAACTAGCCAAGTGCTCCCGTCTGCCAGAATACCGCGAGCTGCCACGTCTGTCTCGGAAGGCACACTGGTGCATGCCTGGCAAGTATCACGGCAAGCAAGGCAGCCTGGGTGAGACGCAGCCGTGAATATGCGGCAAGCCGTCGCAGGCGTACAGCAATCAGACTGCCGCTTGTCCAGAGGTGAGCGCGACTACGCACCAACACAGCTCTCCCGCCACGGACGCTGGAAACTTGGAAGAAGTCTCTTCCAGCTCTTTGACCTTCTCTCTTACTACTATGTCCTTTTTAGCGGTTCTATCGAGCCCAAACCCTCTGTCTAGTGGTCGCGATATCACAGACTCTTCTCTCATCAGCCTTGATGGTGGCCCAGCTCCCGTCTCGGGTTTACTTCGGCCCTCGCAGCCAATGCCAAGCGGGCGGGCGGGCAAGTGCCCGCCCACAGCGCCTGCCTTGAGCAGGCGTTCTTAACATGGCAAGTACCTGAGGCAGGTACCCTCACGCAGCCAGATCGCCCTCGCCCAGGCAGAGCCTGCCCGAACAACAACATCAGCAGCCGCTAAATTTCTGCCACAACGATCCCTCGATCCCGCGTTTCCACCATCAACAACAAACCCCGCCGACTCGACCGATCAACCACGTTCGAACCCATATATATCCATCGACAGATTTTTCCAATTTTTATTTTTCGCCTTTTTTCTCTACGCGACCTCTCCGACAATGCCTGGCGGAAAGGGAAAGTCTTCTGGTGGAAAGAGCTCCGGGGGCAAGACGAGCGCCGCTGAGGGCCCCAAGAAGCAGCAGAGCCACTCTGCGCGC
Source organism: Fusarium albosuccineum (assembly GCA_012931995.1). Taxonomy (NCBI): domain Eukaryota; kingdom Fungi; phylum Ascomycota; class Sordariomycetes; order Hypocreales; family Nectriaceae; genus Fusarium; species Fusarium albosuccineum. The sequence goes on along the minus strand of JAADYS010000698.1, from coordinate 34,067 downwards.
GCCGGTCTTCAGGTGAGTTCATGATACGGCATCCGGCAGAGGAGGAGGAGCTTGTTTCGCCGATCGATTTGCGCGCATCCCCAAGTCCCGCATGCCACCAACATCGAGTTTCACGATCCGCACCCCGACGCGTCGACCATCTCCGCACGACGAAAAATCCTTTTCATGGTTACGGCGCATCCCTCCGTCGAAGCTGCGGTCGGGATTCTGCCTACGCGACGAGTACTGGACGATTTACCGATGTTCTGGGACGGCTAGCGACACTGCTCGCGTGCGGAGCTGATGCGGGACGACACGGGATGCGCAGACAAGGACGAGTCGGTGTGCGAGCATCCATCGTACACTGCCGTTTCCATCGAAGCTGTTACTGACATCGCGTTTTCAAGTTTCCCTGTGGTCGTGTCAAGCGTTTCCTCAAGCAGAACACCCAGAACAAGATGCGCGTGGGAGCCAAGGCTGCCGTGTACGTTACTGCTGTTCTCGAGTACCTGACTGCTGAAGTCCTAGAGCTGGCAGGCGTAAGTTTTCCACCGAGTCACCGCGGGTGCCTGCTGCAGATGCTGACGTTTTCATGACAGAACGCCGCCAAGGATCTCAAGGTCAAGCGAATCACCCCCCGCCACCTCCAGCTTGCCATCCGTGGTGATGAAGAGCTCGACACTCTGATCCGCGCTACAATTGCATATGGTGGTGTGCTGCCACACATCAACCGTGCTCTGCTTCTCAAGGTCGAGCAGAAGAAGAAGGCCAAGGCGCTCGAGGGTTAGACATGGACTCTATTCGGGATATGGTTTTGCTTTTTGCTTCCTTCGGTCTTGTGGAATGCTGGTATATGGAACGGTAATGCTGAAATGCTTTGTTTCGAATTCAACGGGGGCGTCGCGAGAGGGGCGGATGTCCGCACGACGACAGCTTGGATAAGCGAAGGCGCTTGCGCTCTTCGAAGGGCACATGAGGAGTCTTCGCGTCAACTCGAGAAGTCGGCGCTTATGATGAAGAGGCCCACGCCATGACGGGCCGGCCCTGTACCATTTTCGCTACGAGAGTGGTGTACAACAAATGTGTTTTCGCTTCGGTGCCCGGTATGAGACGAGACACGGAACCGTTGAGCTGATGGTCTGGATTAGGTAGACACGGAGAATACGAGTTCCTGGTTGAGTCACGGAGATGAAGAGTTACGAACTTGGAGTGTAATTGTCAATTCGCTGTAAGATGCGGTATTGTTGAGCCTATAATGAAGCCATTTTCCTCCCCTCACAGATGATGTGTATGTAGTAGCGATGCCGACTTGTCTAGAACCCAGTTCCCCCCAAGACCTTCCACCATTATCCACGGTCCCTTTCATGCTGGCTTTTCCTTGCGCGCTGATTAGGCCTCTTCAGTCTCGTCCGAGAGCTTTGCCTCCTCGTCGTCGTCGTTCAGGTCGGCATCGTCTTGGGTCTTGGTGAACCAGTCGTACTGGTCGCGAGCCTCGTAGGCCATAATGATCTCGTCGTCGTCGTAAATGGCCTCAGGGTCGGCCACCTCAACTTTTGGCTCTGGAAGAAGGGCACAGGTGGGATCAACATTGACGATGTCGTCGATTGCTGGCTTGATAACGCTGCCAACCACTGCAACACCATTGTGCTTGGCCTCGTATCGCTCGTGTGCGCACTGGCTGAGATAGTCGCAATCCTTCTCACAGGACCAGGTGCCGTTGGCGAAGCGCTTCTTCCGTTCCTCAGTAATCTCGATCCTCCGAGTCATCTCAAGCTCATCCTTGAGGACCTGGCGCTCCTTGCCCTCGGCGCCGTGGAGCTCACGCTTGTTGCGGCTCTTCCAGGCGGCGGGGTTGGCGCTGTAGGAGGCGCGGAAACGGCGCCAGTCGTTGTAGACGGTCCAGTGTTCGTAATCCATATGGGCGATGCTGGGCATCTTGGCGTACCTCTCGAGACGCCGGCGTCGCTTATAGGCCGGAGTAGTAGAAGGCCCAACCTTGGTGGTGGTGAAGCATTTGAGGCAGCGGCGAGTGACGGCGATCTTGTAAGTAATGCCGCATTCCTTGCAGACCCAGGCAAGACCGGTAGCGGAGGAACGTGGGGGAGAGGAGGAAGGTTTGGTGCTGTGAATAGCCATGATTGGCAGTGCGATGTGTGGTGTTGCTCGCGATGTTGGGTTGTAAGTGAATGAAGGTGGTGATGACGTTGAGCAGAGGAGAGAAGGAGAAGTTGAAGATGCACTCGAGAAAGATGTATGAGCGGGGGAGAGGAGAAGAGATTATTATTTCTAGATCAATTGAATCGTTTCTATCTAATGCTCCCGTTTGAGCCCTCTATTCAGTTCTCGGCACTGCGCCCTGAAGTGAGGGAAAAGTGAGGGGAGAGCGAACACTGGCCCGAACACTCGGCCACTGTCAATGGCAGAATCTGGGTTTTTTGCAAACGGATCAAAGGGAATTGTGAACACCGAGCGGGCCATTGTTTGAGGCATGTTCCTGCTTTGAGGAGTCTTTGTTTGCAGCACAATGGCTTCAGACGAACACTAGCTTTGGATGAATAGCGAGGTGGGATTATTCAAAGGAGGGGATGAAGACTGTAGAAATTTGGACTGAGATGATTTAAAGGATCTTTATTGTTGATTAAGGAGAGCTTGGGCCTTGAGGCATTGTTGTTGGCGAGAAGTGATGGGCCGTGGTAGGCAATGATGCTATTCATAGCGGGTGAGATCTCAATTATCGCCATGCGGTAATGCGAGCAGCTTATCCGGTACTTACTCTATGCACAATCTCTCAATGAAATTCGAGGTCCAGTTTATCTCAACTTCCTGCTCGACCTTGCACACCGTGACGGCCAGCGTTGATTGGTATCAAGGCCCGTCCAGGCTGGTACACACCACGCCAAACAGAAGACGTTTAACTAGGTACTCGACTATGGCTTAGGTAAATTACATGAATTAATATTATAATGAAATCCTAAGCTTATGGAAGGAAGTATTGTCATCCTCTCCTCTAAAACCGCAGCATTATTAGAGGAGTTGTGGTAAACGACAGTCAAGAGCGGCGTCGCCATACCCAAGCTTCAAGTTTACAGAGCAGAAAGCAATGTCCAAGGCCTTCCTGGGCACCGAAGCTGAATGAAATGCAATTATCTGCAATCCCGTGACTCCATGCCCGCGGCACATCAAGTCTCGCCCCCTGATGGTAATCGTACTAGCATCCATCTGCTGGTGACTGCAGCAGTGATCGGTAGCCTCAAGGGCAATCATTGCATCGATTCTTCGGTTTGGACTCACCAATATCGGTTCCCATTCCATTAGCTTAAAATCAATACACCTTGAATATTCCTTTTGATCCGAGTCCATTGCTTCCTGTCAGGCGTGCCCTCGCCAGTTTGCGTGCGCTGCCTGAGCTCATCAAAAGGGGCCTTGGGCGGAGGGTGCCGCCCAAACGAGGAGAAAGCATCGTTGTTCGCAACCCTACCAAGCCTCCCTGTTGTTCAACTATATGTTCACCACCTCAGTACCAGCTCAAAATGATGCGCTAAATTCATTCACCGTGATCTGCCCCTCCTTTATTTCTTCTCTTCGCCAAATGCCCATCTCTTCCACCGCGGCTCCCCTCCCACATCCCAAGGCACACACCCGCCTCTCTACCAGCCCAGGCCACAGGGAAAACGCCAAACAGAAAAACAGCCCTGTCATTTTTCTCTCTGAGCTTTTGTTCAAACGGAGAGCCTGAAGCAAAACGAGCTAGCGAACGGTGGTGAGTTGGCAACGCGCGAGCTGCCAGTGCATTGCCTGACAGTGCAGTGTTTACCTCAGCATCAACACCTCAACCTCCTTTCCACCCTATCTCAACCAACCCTCCAAAACCTCACGATGGCCAAGACAAGATCCTCCGGCGACGAGAAAGTCAAGAAGATGCCCAACCAGGGCCCTGCCTTCGCTGGCGTCAAGAAGCAGACCAAGACGTACGCCAAGCGCCCCAGAGCCAAGACGCAGCAAACCCCCAAGCATCCGACCTCTGCGATCAAGAAATCTCAATCCTCGAGCAAGAAGAGCGTCAAATTTTCCGATCAAGAGCCTCAAGCAGTCGATCCTCCTATGTGGAAGGACACCATAGTCGTGTCCCCCGACCCCGTCGTCGCCCAGCCTTCGTAGAAAGAAGTTGTCGCCCCCGACATCGAGGCTCTAGGTCGAGATAATATTCAGCATGTGCCGGGACTCATTCACCCGGTCGAAGAGCTAAGCATGGACACCATCGACTCTCACTATTGGCGCCACGCCGGACGTCTGGTGAATGAGCCCTTGATGACCAACGAGGAGGTGGCCAAGTTGGTTGATGAGTTTTATGGATAGTCGCAGGCGTTGGCACAGATGTCTGAACGGGATGTTGGACTCGGCGTTGTCATGATGAGAGGATCACCATGATATCAATGTATGTGAACCATGGATAGAGTCACAGGGGAAAGGGCAGGTTTTAAGAAACAGGGAATCATGTAATGAAACCTGGCATATCTCGATAATGCTTCGCTATTATAATCCCACAGGATACCCAAAGATTAGGCTCAAGAGCCTCCCATAAATTCGTCGCAGTCTCGTAATTCCTTACAGTCGCCATCTGTGGCCGGGGTGCTTCCAGTCCAGATTCGCGATCGTCTCGGGGCTCATACCAGCCAGCTCCTGCTCCACGTTCCGCTTGTCTCGTCGGCTGTTGTCCCACTTCATCCAGATAAAGCCTCCAATACTCAGAAGGAAGATCAGGCATCCACAAGCCAAGTTAAGGCCGTTGCCGATGGGGAAGTGCGGGCCGTCCTTGACGAGGTAAGACCAGGTAGCGATGAGACCACCGACGTTACCAAACATGACCTATTCAGGTGAGCACGGAACGGGGAAGTAGCAGAGTACAAGATACTTACGTTGAGACCAATAGCACTGCTTCGTGCGGTATCGCTCACGACGTTGGCACTGATATGGGCATTCGTCATGGTGCCCAACACCATACAGGTGCTTGCAATCATGAAGCAAGCACCATATCGAACTTCGGCAACCTTGGAACCCAGGAACATAGCATAGCCGATAATGACAGTGGGTGCGGAGAGAATAATAAAGATCTGGCGCTTGTCGAGGTACCAACTAAGAGCTGGGAAGGCGACAGCGAAGAAGGCGCCCACAGCGTAAGGAGGGACACTGTAGAGTTGCTTCTGAACGGTGCTGTAGTCGGGGTAGATGGTTCCAACGATGGTCGGGAGGAAGAACGCCAGGCCCTGAACAGTAATGTTGTTGAATAGGAAGATGAAGGCAATCTGGATAGTGACTGGGTTAGTAACTCCCCGCTTAAGCTTGGTCCGGTCGATGCCATCAACGACTTCGGTCTGAGCAAGACGCTCCGACTTGACACGAGCGATACACAGGTCTTTCTCCTCCTGCGTAAGCCACCGGGCCGTCTCGGGTCGGTCAGTAAGAGTAATAAAGGCGAGGAGACTAAGGCCAATAGTGAGAATGCCTTCAATCGCGAAGATCATGCGCCATTGGTGGAGACCACCAAAGCTCTCGAGCTTAAGAATCGCGCTGGCTAGGAGACCACCAAAGGCACCCGCAAGAGGAGCCATGACCATGTATAGTGATAGGCGAAAGGTCAACTCGGCGCGCTTGTACCATCGAGAGAGGTAGTAGGCAATGCCTGGCAGCATGCCGGCTTCGAAGATGCCCAGAAGGAATCGTACACCACAAGCAGCGGCTTGGGTCTTAACGAAAGCGGTGGCGATACTGACAATGCCAAAGGCAAGAGATGTGAGAGGGAGGAACCAGCCTGGGCCCATCCACTTGCAAGTGACGGTAGCGGGAATCTCGAAGATGATGTACGAAATGTAGAAGACGGAGAGGATGACATTGTAATCGTAGCCCTCAAGCTTGAGGTCCTCGTTGAGACCGGCGATACGAGCGTTGCCTATCAAGTTAGACTTTGTTCAAGTGAACCGAGATGAATTGACTCACCGATATTGGCGCGATCAATGAAACAGAAAAGGTACAGGACCGCGACAGTTGGGACGGTGAACAAGTCCAATTTCCATCTCAGTCGACGCTCGGCAGCAGGATCGAACTGGACAAGTGAGTTGCCGTAGCTGAAACTCTGTCAGTCGTGTGTTGTTGTGAGAAGAGTCATTCCGACTCACGCATCGGTGGCTATGTGACCGCGTCCAGCAGCATCACTAATAGTGCCACGGTTGGTATCCTCGAGTCTCTCAGACTGGTCGTCGATGCCCTTCTCCTGGTCCTTGTCGGAGTAGGCCATGGTGTGGTCCTCAAAAGAGACTTTTTGTGAGGCAAGAATTAGACAGGGTGGGAAAGGGGAGAGGCCCTGCGTCACTGAGTGTCTCTGTAAAGCTCGCCGACGGAAAGGGGAGACTGAAGCTTGGAGAAGCTGTAGGTTGTCGAGATGCAGATCCCTCCAAGTGGGAAGAGCAGGGACCTTTCAAATAAAAAAAACTGGCCGACGCCCGATAGCAGCTTTCGGCCCTCGGTCTACCGTCCTGGGATTAAACCCCAGTCGTTTCGTGGACTTGATATGTCGTTCCCCTCACGGTAGACTAATAATATGGGTTGCAACTCCATTTGCCCCAGCCGTGTGTGTGTCCGAGTTTTCCAACCTTGTCCCCTCCCTAGCCTCGCTTGGCCAAGTCGTGGAGACGTGACAGGGGCTCGCCTCCCCCGCAAATTCGATCTATCCAAACCAGAAGTGGCTTCACCTGCTGAGAGATGAGGAAGTGTTCCGAGGATGCCATTGGGGGTCTAGCCCTGGGTGTCCATCTACCCTCCCTCAGGCTGGCTCCGTTGTCCTGCTTCGCGGCATCTGCCCCCGGGCCGTCGATCTGAGTTGGATGCGGGCACGGAGAACAAGGGCCCTCCACCGATGACGGGGGAGGGATTGGTTGACTCGGGGATATGGACGCGTGTGTGGTGTGGGTTCTGAGGATGAGACGACGCATTGTGTTGCCATGTTGCAGAGGATATGGGATTGCTGTTCGGAAGGGGTCTGACGCAAGAGCTGGCACTCATCTCTTCCCTCCTGTCTCCAAAGGATCACAGGCTTGACAACATCCGAGTCAGGCAGGTCTAGCCTACATCCACAGTCAATACAGCGGCCTAGCCCCAAAGTCTCGCAACGGACGGTAGCGTCGAATGCGGGGAAATTGTGGCCAAGATGTGACCGAGCGGTTTTTGGAGATGGGAATGGATGGTTGGATGGATGATGAAATGTCGCTGGCGCTCCTGCTAATTGTTTAGCCACCGCGCTGTGACAGCCACGTGGATTAAGTTTAAGCAGGAACTGCCCTCCCAACCTGTTTCCCCGCGCCGTCACAAGTACCTTCCCTCCAGCAAATGAACGACGTGGTAATTTACTCTACAGGCAGGTGCCTCTCCAACTGTGGCTTTCCCCATCGGCAACAGTTTCGGAAGTTTTGCTTGTGCCACAGTTCGGCTCTCTTGGCTGTCGTCCGCCGGCAACAGGCCTTCCCCGGATTTTCTGTTTCTTTTTGCCTCCCGCAACTCTATCCACCAAAAAACGAACGATTAGAAATCGCCGTCACTAACAAGCCCTGCACCCCAGATTTTTGCTGAGATTTCCTGGGGTTATTGAGATTCTGGGGCTGTGAAAAAGGGTTCGGCGCGCCGAGTTGGAGGGGCCGTGGCCCGTGCCAAGAAACGGTCGGCAGTTGAGGTCGGCAACACGAGCTTCCTCTTTTCTCGGACATTTCACGGCGAACTTGTGTCCTTCAGCTGCTCCAAGACGGATATGCGGATGTTTGTTGTGACAGAGCCTAGTTCAATACGGAAATATGTGGCTTACTGGTGGCGAGATGGGCTTGGTCTAGGCAATATCATCACATCCACTACGGTGAGGCTCACCATTAAGCATCGTCATAACCATAACTTCCCTTGGCTCCATGATGTCGACTCACACCATCATGAGCCCTTTCTTCCTTCGGCTGTTGTGATCGGTTATTCTATACATTTGAATCCATCTCTAATCGTTTCATTATACCCGCTCTACCTCCTTTTTAGCCTTCCAGTCTAACCCATGGCCATCTAACCTCGTCACACAGTTCGTCTATCTCCATCTGGCATGCCAACATCCATCCCCTGTCCTCGGCCTCACCAGACCCCCGGAATCACTGCCCACTTCTTTCCGACCTTGTCCTCCCCAAACCTCTCCAAGTACCATCTCTTCCCCCTCACCGCCCGAGGAAACATGGCAAACATCTCATTCACGAGAAACGCCCTGGCAGGCGCGCAACCCCAGCCAGCCGCCATCCAGAACCCAGCCCACTCCACCCACTCACATAGGTAGTGCGGGTACAACACATACCTGAATAGGCCTGCCTGCGGGATCTGATAGTGCTTCTCCACGTTGACCTGCCCCTTCTCACGACGGACCTGCTCCTGGCGTTGTGCCTCCCGCCGGCGGATGTCCCGGAGCTCCTCGTCGTGAAAAAAGTTGCCAGACAGGCCGAGATAGAAGATGAGGATCCCCGAGGAGAACTGGAGGATGGATGACTGCGAGGCCCACCCGGCTTCTGTAGTCGGGCCGTATGCGGCGAGCCAGGAGCCGAGACACGTTGCGTTGAGCATCTGAAAACTGAAGCCGAGAAGCCACACAGCAACGTGAAGCGGAGACATGGACGGTTGGAGATAGGGGAACATGACAGCGCGGTAAGAGTAGTGGATAACCTGCATCGCATGTTGTTAGTTTACTCCTCATAAGGCGCCACTATTCGATTCCGAGGTCTAGAGCTCCGGCTCCCCCTCAACGGCAGCAAACACGGGAGGCAGTGAGCTGTGGAGTACTTACAAAGAGTCCTGCAAGCACCTTATTCTGCCAGGGCAGATCATCGATGTCATGCTGCTCAGGAAGCGTCTTCATGAGGTACAAGAGCGTCATAAATCCCGGTGCCTCCATGGTGAGCCAGCCGATGCGGCCGGGCAGGTTTAGGCGGCTGTCCACTGATGTTTTGCCCATGCCATACCACTTGGTGAGCCATTGCAATGAGGCAACCTGCGGGTTCCGTTAGCATGGCTTGGTTTTCAGGGGCACACATTTTGACACTCACGATAGGGTAAGAGATCTGCCAGATCTTGAGGATGAGGTCGTAGTGCTCCCGGGTGGGTGGGAGCCACCCTTCAATGATGGCCATGGTGATAATCAATCAAGACTTGACGCCTCAATCGTAAAACAAAGAACAGAAATAAAATCTACGAGTATTCTCCTGTAGTAATTAATCGTAATTATCGTTTCATTTAGGAAGTGGTCAACGTCATGAAAGGTGCAGTGTCACTGTGTGCATTGTCCATGATGTCAAGCCCCTGGCTGCTAGGCGACGGATATTTCCACCTCCATCACCGCCTGCCTGATTTAGCATGAATTTTCAGTTTACTCTCATTACATTGCTTCCTTCCTTTATCGAAACAATTTTAGATGAAAATTCACAATCAGAATAAATGATTGATTAATCTCAGTATCATCGATTTACAAGAGTATACGGGTCGCTTGTTACTATCATGTGGTGTGCTGATGTTGGTTGATCTGCTTCTGTCGTTGGCGAATTCACTTGGCGCAATGTAGTCTAGGGTCGCATCAACAAACAGCCAACAGCCATCAAGAACAGCATTGCATATGTAGGCAGATTGCGGCTCTTGATCTTGTATATCCCCAACTTGACTTGTACTACGTATCGCTATATTCTACTGCTCATCATTGCGACTCTTTCCACTACTGGCGCGAGCTGAATCTCACTGACCATACCTACTGCGATTCTACTTGGTGGCTCTAAAATTCTCGATTATGAGCGATGCGCGAGGAGGAGTTTCACCAACTTACACGTATCGCAAGAAACTAAGCAAACTACATAGAACAACAGAGTCCAGAGGCAACCATCTTTAGAAGTCTTTATTGTGCGTGGCCCACCTTTTGATAGCGACGAGGATGATCGATCCGATTGACACAGTCCCCGTACAAGACAACGCACCTGACGATGAGGGTTCTTCTCTAATCGGGATTCCGCACACCAAACGGTTTAGCACTAACAATTGATGTCTAATAGCCTTGCAAGATGGCTTGGAGGTATCGCGATGTTGCCCAAACTGGAGGAAGTTCAAATGATTAGGATGGAGAGTTTGGGGTTAACTGTTGTAGTTGCGACATGTATTGACGCCATGGGGAATATGGTAAAGACAGGTCAAGAACAACAAAAATACAGCCTGACGACGGACCTCTATTTCTAGTGACACGAATAATTGTTCGACTTGAGTGAATGAATGGCGAATGAGGACAAAAAAGGTGGAATAGCCTCCCGACCGACGATAAAAGATTGCTTCTGATTTTGCAAAAAATGCAAAAAAGAAATACCTGTGTATCACAGGTGGCTGGAATCTCTCCCGCCGGGAATTGAACCCGGGTCTCAAGCGTGACAAGCTTGCATACTGACCACTATACTACGGAAGATGCCCAGGCGTTGATCGCCTGTTGTAGTGAGGGGGTTGTGATTGGGAGCTCAATTAGGCAGTATATATACTATGACACACTCCCTGGGCGCAGGGCTGGTGGGCTCGATGCTGCCGGTTGCATATACAAATCCTGGAGAGAAATCCGCACCCTTCATTAGCCAGTATGGCCGAGTGGTTAAGGCGCCACACTCAAGACTAATAATCTTGCCCGCAAACTTGGGTTCAATTGTGGTATCGAAAGATGCTCAGGTTCGAGTCCTGATGCTGGCAAGCGGTGTTTAAAATTTTTCTTTTTTGCCTCTTTTTGCGCTATTCTGATATACTACTGTACGGTCTACTAAATGAGTTAGCTTTTAGACAGTTCTTGATGTTGACATCTTTAAGAGCCGAGTTAGTATTTTTCTTTCTTATTTCAGCCTTTTTTCAAACTACAAGTCTATTTATTTTGGCCCATGCTTCTGTTTCAGCTGCAATTGCTCTTGTCCTGTTTGTGACTCTCAATTCGGCCCTCGATATTTGTGGAATCTCGGCCACTTACACCAAAGGTCGGCATGACACCCGCCCCTGTGGGTCCAAAAATACAGGACTCTTTATCCTTACGACCAGTCTAGGTCTTACTATTAGGCCAATGGCTTAAAGATACTATCATAAAAGAAGCTTAAGTCTTAGCTACTATATACTATTAATTCTTTATGAGATATACCTAAGTTTAGCCCTGCTATGGTCTAAGGATTTATCTAATTCTCATGTTTTCTTGGAATACCTAGCCGCCGAGGCATCTCTCTGCTGTGCGAGCTCTCATCAACGATTTGCACTGCATCATGCCTCTTCTGACACGTCAAAACAGACACACCCTTGACCAAACACCGACTGTATCCTTCATGCAAGCCTTGCATCTCTCATCGCGCAAAACCGCATTCTCCCCGTCGCAGGCCGGAGCCGAATGGGTGCGGGGTAGCTTTGAGCAGCTCGCAGCTTGGACCCTGTGACAAATCTCCAACAGACTCCGAACGAGCGGGCATTGCGGCGAACCATCGGCATGATGATGGTACAATCAGACTCAGCTGCCCCGCTCGTTGCTGTGTCGGGGCAATACCTACGTAACTTGTACCTTACGTACCTAGCCATTGGATGTTTGACTCACCTGATCTCATCTTTGGCTCTTCAGTATCCCCTCGCTGACTTGTGTGATCGCAACCTTCTCTCTCGTCCATCACCACCTCAGTGAATTGTATCGTCAGAATGGCTACAGCCTCCACTATCCGCCTTGGGACTGCTTCCCCCGGCACACAATCCTCTACTGCTGCCACCATTGCTCTGATCGACTCCCTCGCCCAGCGCGCCGCCGCCTCCGAGATCGACATCTTGCTGCTCCCCGAGGCTTTTATCGGAGGATATCCTCGAGGTAGTTCCTTTGGCTGCGAAATTGGCAACCGAAGTGAAGCTGGCCGCGATGAATTCCTCCAATACTTCGAACAGGCCATTGATTTAGGTGATACCGTCGGTCCTGCCGGTGGCGGCGCGGGTATCAAGTGGGTGAAGCGGGAGCTCGAAGTGGAAGGTGATCAAGTCCGTGGCGATGGGTCTCGGGAAGAGCTTGAGCGGATCGCGCGGGACACGGGTGTCTTCATCGTCGTTGGGTGCATCGAAAAGGCCGGTGGAAGCTTGTATTGCTCCGTCGTCTACGTCTGCCCCAAAGAGGGTATGCTAGGCAAGCGTCGCAAGGTCCTCCCTGTAGGTTATCCCTGGTCATGATCGCTGTCTAGATCCTCACTTACACTCTTTAGACCGGCTCCGAGCGCCTCATCTGGGCACAGGGTTCTCCGAGCACCCTCCGCGCCGTCTCGACCACCATCCGCGGTATTCGCATCAACCTCGCCGCCGCCATCTGCTGGGAGAACTACATGCCCTTGCTGCGCCAGAGTCTCTATGCCCAGAACATCAACTTGTATCTGGCGCCTACCGCTGATAACCGTGATGCCTGGCTGGGATTGATGCGGACCGTAGGTGTCGAGGGCCGCTGCTTCGTTGTTAGTAGCAACATGTGCGTTCCCAAGGGCGAAACGGCGGGAGGTGAGACCAACAGCACTGCGCCGGTGACGAGAGGACGAAGAAATTCGACTCTTACAGAGGAGGGCTTTGAGATTGCTCTGCCCAAGTCACCCCAGCGCAACCGCCGCCGTCGCAAGTCGGTTTTTGATGAGGATGGCAACGAGATTGTGCTCGGCTGCGATGAAGATGGAGAGACTCTCCCTCCCCCGTTGACGGCTCAGACTCAGACTCAGACTCAGACTCAGACCCAGACTCAGACCTCCAAGTCCGAATTCCTCTCGCGCGGTGGCTCCTCCATCGTTTCTCCATTTGGCGATGTGCTTGCTGGCCCGCAGTGGGAGGATCCTGATGGATTGGTCTATGCCGACGTTGATTTCCGTGATTGCATCAGGGGCCGGCTGGATCTGGATGCTGCTGGAAGCTATTCGAGAAACGACTCTTTCAAGTTCAGCGTTGAGGGGCTGAATCTGGATCCTCTGCCGTATTGAGGGGAAGAGGATTAGTTCAAGTCTTGTATATCAGATTGTAATAAAGCTGTGTTACGCCTGCTAAACTATCCAACGCTATGCTTGTATGGGTATTCCCACTTCTATAATATCCCCGATCCCCTTTCCCACCAACGCCGTTCCACCAAGACCAAAATCATGATTTACTTTGAATCATCAGTAGGCGGTGTACGCCGCTGTGCCTTGTTTGCCGCCTCTAGAACCTTTCTTTCGGCTTCAACCTCCTTGCGCTGCCTCTCTATCGCCGCTTGAGCGAGGATCTCTCTTCGGCTCATACCAGCAGTCGTATTGTTTCTCCCCCCACCGAGCACAAACTCTCCGCCAGTCCAGCCTCCGTGGTCCTCCACAAATTCCTCCTCATCCTCGCCTGAGATGGTATACCGGGACGTCTCTCCAATCGTGTGCCCTCCCGACTTCCAATCCGCTGCCTCAACCTCCCGCTCGATCTGATGGCATAGATCCCAGAAATTCCGATCGTGAGGGCCATGGACGTTGTGCGCCAACTCGTGACACAACGTTTTGCGAATTGTTTTGTAGTCGCGATATCCGTCGTGTGCGTCGGTTCGTAGTCGCAGCTCGATCGCCTCGCCCTTGTTGCGGTTCAAACCAAGAATGCGACTCGTGCCCTCGTGTGTTGTCTGTGTATGCGAAAGCGGCTCCATCTCTGTTAGGAGCGCAACAGTGAACTTGTGCTTCTTCATCGCGGCACGGATACCGGGATCCTCCTTGAGTCGTAGGAGAAGCTTCTGGCTGCGCTCTGGGTGTGGTAGACCCTGCAGCGGCTTTACTTGGAGGAATGTATATTGCGTATCTTCAGCGCTTTTGCGCGAAGGTAGGTGTCTAGCTTTGCTGCGCTGAGCCATGCGCGCGGCGTTGCGCTTCGCGACCCGGTCGGCCATGTTCTGCATCTCCTGGACCTCTGCGGCCGGAGAGCCCATGAGGGTCAAAGGCTTGTCTTTGAGGTCGAGGAGGGGCATGTCGGGGTTCTTGAAGGGCGCTTTGAGGAGGGGTGTTTTGGGGGCCATGATCTTTTGGTTTGCGACGGGGATGTTGAGACTGGCTTCTATTTCGTCAAAGAGGTCGGCGATTGTGGCATCTTCAGGAAATGTAAGTTCGTAAGTGACTTTGCGGTGCGTTACAGAAAGGGTGAGCCAGGCGTGCTCAGAAGTTGAGGCGTCGTCGGACATTGGAGAGTCTGCCATGATGATGATGATGGGGTGTCGCGAGAATGGGTGGGGATTGACGATGGTAGTTTGATGATGTATTTGAAAAGATAAGGATAAAAGATAAGATGCGATAGATGATCTTTAGATATATACTTTCGATCCGGTATTTAAGGAGTTAATTATTTTTCGTATTGTAAGCAAGAGGTTGAGGTTGTTATTTGCCATCGTGTTCGGACATCTTCGGCGTTGCTTTGTAATACGTCACTGCCACTGCCTGCGGCGCTGGAGCCACCGAGGCTTGACTAAGACCTCCATCACACAGCCTCTGAATGACCACTGTGATGATGAAGCCGGATACGTTATAGCTCGCGATACACGTCGCGAGCCGAGACTGCCACGCGATTTAATGGCGATAAACCCGAAAACGAGGAATCATTGCTCACGAACGCGAGAAGTTGCCGGAACTAATTGAGCGTAAAGTACATCTAATGGACCAGCTACCTGCCCGGGTGATCGAGTGAAACAATCAAGGGATATTACTAACTATAGAATTATAAGACTAATACAGGTTTCGCGATCCTCTGCTATCCCGGCTCCGTTGAGAATCATCCCAACGCTGTACCTGCTCCGGCTGCAACCGAGACAACTCGCCTTCAATCTGCTCCATCTGTTCCATCTCGTCGCCGTCTGCCCTCATTAGGTGCTGCGCTCGCATCATCCCCGCCCTCTCCTGAACCAGTCTGTTCACCTCTGCCAAGAGTGCTTCTTTCTCTCCATTGATCTTGTTGCGGTCTGCGGGCGTCATCTGGGCCGAGTTGTGCCCAAACCGGAGTCTCAGCTCAAGCCTATATACTTTTCGCAGCAGCGCTGATGCCGTCTCGAGATCTCCCACCCAGTCGCGGTCCTCAAGCATGTCTTTCTCGACCGCTTCGAGTTCCGACCTGTCGCTAAAGTAGTAAAAGTCTCTCAATTGTCTGCAGAAATCGCGGAACTCGAGGGACTCGTCATTATCCGGGTTGGCCTCGAGGGTTCCCGGCAGACTGCTCCTTGTGCTACTGTCGCGATCTTCACGCTTGCCATCGTCCCCGTTCGGGCTTGAAAGGTTCTTCCAATTGACGACGATCCAGATGAACATGAAGAGAAGAACAATGCCTGATGCGACGCCGAATATGATTTTCTCAGTGGCGCGGGAGCCGGCTTTGTCCTGGGCGACTTCTTGGATGAGGATTGCGTCGTCGGCGATGTCGTATGAGCTATTGAGCTTGCCGGGGATGGCAACCAGTTTTGCTGGGAGATATCCGATGCGCCATTCCTGGGTGCTCAGGTTCATGAGCTGAACCCATTTTTTATGGTCTGTTGTGTAGTAGTTGTGACCTTTCCACGACTCCATGGTTGATGAGTGGATGTGGAGTGTAAGTGGTCAAGACGGGTGAGCATGAGTTGAGGTCGAACAGTCAAGAACAAGAAATACAGATTTGCGACTGACAATAGAAGCAAGATTTGTAGCCCTCTCTTGTGAAAAAGAGCCCTAGCAGGCTGGAAGGTAGCACAATCGGCTGTGCACCGGCGAGGCAAAATGCAAGGCCTCTCAACCACACCCGCAGCAGCAAGGCTGCCATGATGGCATCCCACCTGCACACACCCATGAGGCCTCAAATCTAGGCCATGCCAATTTCCACAAGCGCCCGCAACCGGAGGCGTTTCTTTTTCAACCTCGCACTGAGCGAATAGTTGCAAGCTGCAGACATTGCAGCCCCGACTCCGCCTCCTTGGATACAATTCGCTATTTCCCCGCAAAGGACTCGGGTTCATCTACACATTTGCACTCCTTGCCGGATACCCGCTTGAACGCTGCACGGCATGGATTCCGCTCCCGCAGCCTTATTAAGTACAAGAGATACATTTGAGTTGATAGCTTAGATACAAGCCGCTACTTTGTCGCAAACCGTCCAATAGAACCCCGGTCAACTCCCCCAGCCGCAGCTGCAGCATGCCGCCTTGGCTAGTCTGAATTAGTCTACATGAAGGCATCCCGATCACACGTAGCTGTCTGTAGCGCTTGTGTTGAAGGGGTGGTGGTGTATCTTGAGACTCCTCCCCGCGTCTCCGAACTGCGCCCTGCCCCCGCTTAACAGTTCGATAGTGGTGTTGTTCTGGTTGATGGTGATTTCGAGGTCCAGGTCTATTTGGTAGTAGCCCTCGGAGCCTCCAGAAGTCCACTGGCTTTTTTGGGGTTCTGGGAGATCGTAGTCTATCGGTACGATTTGTCTTGTTCCTCTGCCGATACGGCCGCCAACGACTTCTGGATGACCATGTCAGTATAGTTTCGGAAGGGGGGAGAATGGGGGAACAAACTTGTGGTTTCTTCCAAGCTTGTAGGTGGTCCATCTGCATTCTGGCCACCAACGTAGTCCCAGCTGTCGAAAACGACTAATAGACGGCCTGCGAGGTTACTGCGCTTGGCGAGCTTCTTGACGATCCGCTGTCTGACAAAACGTTGGCCATTAATCAGATCGCCCTTTGAAACCAGCCATTTGATGTTTTTATTCGCACGCAGTAAGCCGTCATATGTGTCAGAATATCTCTGCTCCTGATCATGAGCAAACTCGGCCCAGCGCTCAGCAAGAACAGCTCCGACGTGGTAAGGACTGGACAGGCAAATGGGTGCTTGACGGTGCTCAAGACCGTCGCCAAGGCCCATGATGACACCTCCTCGGGCCACAGCTGCCCAACTAGAGACAAGTTAGCGAATTGCGTAGTAGGATCTCACCATGGTAACCTGCCTCTTTGGAGCTGGGTAGAAGTTGACGCCCAGGCTATTTGCATACTCTTTAACGCGGCTTCGAAGGTATGGGCTTTCGGAGAATCCACCCGAGAGGAAGATTGCCTGGTAAAATTGACAAGTTAGAACTCTGGAAGCATTGACGGTTTGGGTTAGCAATCTTACCGCAGCGCGGTGTCCCTCGCTCTCGACCATCGTAAGTTGGTACCGAACAAGATCCAAGATCTTGGACACAGACAGATCAAACATGTACTTTAAGGCGGTACTTGAAATAAGCAACTGTCCATCACGAATGCCTCGCGACGGCTCATTCCGGTTACCGAAGCCATCGGGCAAGTCGAGGACCTCGTAATGCTCGGGCTGACCCTGGGCTTGAGGACCTGCGAATCGTTGCTTGATGACCTCGAATCTCCTCAAGATGGTCTGCAGACCCTTACTCAGCACGACCTGGCTGCCGCTGTGGTCTCTTCCGTCCAACACGCCGGGGGCCAGAAGTTGATACTCTTCGCGAAGAACCTGAGGGAGATATTCGAAAAGGAAGTAGTCGTCGATGCGAGTTGCACCACAGCCATCGCCTAACAGAAGCAGCGTTAGTGATATTGTCCATAAGAATGGCCGTAAACACTGACCAGTTACATCCACATTTTCTATCCTTGTTGGCTCGAAAGGGCTCAGGCTGGTGACAAGATAGGATACCAAGTCCTGAAGAAATGCGTTAGAGTTCAAGTTCTTTCTGATGCTGGGTGCGTGATGACTTACAACTGTACCGCCGCCGGCATCAACTACGACAAAGCATTGTCCCTAGAGCGGCCATTAGTAAACTGTTGAGATCTTACGGTTTTCAATTTAAACGTACTTCTTGAATGTCCATGATGTCTTCAACCTTGGCCGCCTCCAGCGTGTATTGTGCACACGCTTCGGACTCGGTAGTCAGGCGGGCAACACCAAGTGTACTCCGAGGGAACCCATATCGAAAAGCGGCATGAACGGCTTTCCAGGTCAGGTTCTTTGCTCTTTCGTCCCATTGCTAAAACACACAAGTTAGTTGTCGTCAAACATCAACAGCAATGCAACTTACCACAGGGTGGGTTACAACAATGTCAATTGGAAAGTCCCTGAGCTGATGCGGAGGTCTGGATGCCTCGATAGACTTGCGCGCCGCCAATGCCACCTCGGACAGATAATCCTTGGTAACGTCAAAAGGACTCTTTGTCACATGGACCGGAGGTTGAGCCCCTTCTCGGATAGCATCGTGCAGGATTTGGGCATATTGGACGGTGCGCTTCAACTTCTTGAGGGCGTTGATGGGCGACGGCTCCGGAAGCTCCAGCTTCGGTCGACGGATGACGTACTGGTTGCTCTCGATGTCCCATCCCCATCTCTGACCTTGATCTGGAGAGTAGGTGTAGAGCGAGTGTACTTTGTCTTGTACGTAGTCTGGGGACCAGTTGTTGACGACGTGGATATCGTTGAGTGTTGGTTGATCCCGGCCGTTTCTTAGAGCCCAAGCGACACCTAGAGATGGAACATGAGCAGGCAGTTTCAGATTTTCCAGTAAATTAAATGTTCTAACCAACCTGTGAATGTTGTTCCGTAGTCGAAGCAGAGGATAAAGCGCGGCTCTTCGCCTACCGGAGCCGTATACGTATCGTCAAAGTCCATTGCTATCGCCGAGTCAAGACCTAGTGTTTGAAGTGTCTACTGGAAGCTCTAATCTCATGAAAATTGTAGGATTCAGGTGCATCTCTCCTCAATAAATGAGCTCAGGTAAGAGAAGGCTGTAGCCACTTAGACGCCCAAATCGGGCATGGGGTGGGCAATGGTTGAGTGAGGGGGTGGCTGGATAAACGGGTGGATGAGGCATCTTTCCAGGCTCCCCAGCTGCTGCATGTCTCTTCCCGTTGTCACCTCCACACACACAACTACAACCTAACGCGCGGGACAGAGTTGCGAAAAAGAGGCGCCAGGGATGAAAATCGACGGATCCTTGGGGTGCATTCTCTTGACAAGGGGCTATGGCCCAGGCGTCGACGCCCTCCATGGGGCCGCCTGTCATGGAGGGCTGTGAAGCTCAGCCTGCTTGCAGGGCGCTTCTCAGTCTCGGCTCATGGCGCTGGCCAGCCTGGCTGCTGATAGGACTTGAAGCTCAAGGTGATTGATTGACCGGAGCTTTTTTTTTTTTTTTGTTCATCATTGTGGCATGTGTTCAAGTTCTCTAGCTTCTTGTTGACATCGACGACTGCCAGCGCATTCTTCTTTTGCTCTTCTCCCACCATGTTCAATCGGCGCAAAGCTGAGAACGAGACCGGAGACGACTCTGGTAAAAATTGGCGCTCAAGTTTCAAGGGCTTGACGTCAAAGGTCACTGGTCGCAAAGGAGACCAGAATCCAGAGGCTGGCCAGAGCACTCCCCATCTACCGAGCACTCCAATCGCCGATGAATACGCAGCAGCAAAGCGCGAGCAAGCTCGACAGTCCACTCTCGCGGCGTTCCATCCTTCAAGCACTCATCCTGGACATACAACCTCGAATGCTCATCTGAACGGCACCAATTCAGCATTAGACCCGCGACGAGGTCACCCGGGATACCAGGGAACTGGACAAGGCCCACCGCCATCTAGTAACCCTACACCACCTTTTGAAAGCCGCTGGACAGACGAATCTGTCTTCAAGGAAAAGGATATCGAATTGGACAGCACCGAAGCTACGGCTCCTCCATCCCGCGAGCCAAGCAAAGAACCGCCGGCCCAGAATCCTCACACAATTCCACCACTCGAGCTCTCGGCAGATCCCGTTAAACCCAAGATCTGGGAGATGTCAGGTGACCCCCCAGAGCCAAAGCTATCAGAGGTCGACGGAACAGACGCAATGCCACGACACAGGAATGGGCAGAATCCGGCAGAGCTCTCAAGCTCGCCGCGATTACCTCAAGCAAGCAACATGCCACAGCACAACAATGGAGGATTACCATCGTTCTCTGAACGAACAAACGGAACCTTGAGTTCACCTAGTAAATCTCAGACAGGTGCTTCAGCACCAGCCATGAGTCAAGCTTTGGCAGGCGCCAGGGGAGCCTTTCAGAACCAACCTCAATCTGCAACGCAGAGGAAAGCTGTCCTTCAACCACACCCTCAACCGAATCCTCAATCGAACACGGTTCCAGCTCATGTCGTTCCACCGAGGAATGGAAGTGTGAGACCAGGCCCTAGTCGACCGACCCCAACCAGCATGCTAGAGCCTGAGCCCGCACCTGAAAAGCCTGACCAGAAGCCAGACTTTCATAGAGAAACAAGCAATTTAGAAGATGACTCTGGAACTGACCAAACGAACGATGACGAGTGCCCTTCATATCAATCTGGGCAATCCATGGAGCCCACACAACGCCAGAGCAGCGGTTTTCGTGACAAGTTCCGAATAAATGGATCGAACAAGAAACAAAGCCAGACTCTTCACAAGAACTCCGTTCAGGGCTCAAACGTGGACGAGTGGTCCAGAAGACTCAAAAGGTTCCAGAAGGATTTCAAGGTCCCCAAAAACTCAATACACGACCAGCTCGGTATGGTGTTGGAATGGGCGGCAAACAACCAGAAGGCTCTTGACTCGGCACTCCAGGATAAAGACCAGGAAACCCGACGATTGGCCACAAATATCAGAAATCAGACCGGCGAGATCACAAGACTGAAATCAGTCATTGATTCAAAAGAGCGAGAGATACACCAGATGCAGAAGGACTGGACAAAGGCCGAAAGCGCTCAGCACAAGGCCGAAATCGAGCTTGCTACTCTGAAGTCCCACACAGACCATGTTGAGGAGGCTCAGAAGGTAGTTCAAGACAGACTGCATGAAGTGGATCAGCACTACAAGCGTGCCATTGCCGAACGGAACTCTGCCCGAGAAGAGGCTAGCTATCATGAACGACGAGAGCATGAGGCTGCAACTGAGCTACAGCGCATCAACACGACTTATACGACTGTCGTTGGCGAGCGAAACCAGGCTCGACATGACTGCCACGTGTACTGGGGACAGTTCCAGCAGGCGGATCAAGAGTTGAAGACTACCCGAGAGCGTCTACAGCAAGTCGAGCAGGAGCTCGGCATTACGAACACAGAGCGCAATGAGTACAAGCAGAGCAGCGACAGGGCTCACAACCGCTGTGTAGAGCTTGAGGGCGGACACAAGAAGGAGCTCACGCACATTCAGACGATGTACAGCCATCAACTCAAGACCTTCCAAGATGAAGCCAAGAGGAAGCATGACAAGCTCGAAACTGAGCTGGCCAATGTGGCCGTGGATTACCAAACAAAAATTGACGACATGCAACAAAGGCATGCCGAAGAGATTACACGTCGCGACGCCGAGGCCAAAGAAGTGGAAGACAAGTACAAGGCAAAGCTCAAGTCCGAGACGGCTCGTCTCCAGGGCCAAGTAACGACTCTCAAGACGCATATGGCGAGCTACAGCAACACAGACAACTACAAGGTTATACGGGACGACGAGCTCCGGGACAACTTTCTGCACCTTGCACGCGGTATCAACAACCTCATCAACTACGTGCCGCGGCCTAGTACGTACTCGTTCGACCCTGATCTGGACCCGGACAACTTCCTAGGCCGAAATTCTCAGCAGGGTGGTCGGAATTGGCCCAAGTTTATCCGACACATTTGCTGGCGAGCCATCATCCGTGGCTTCTTCAGTCGTCCGCTTGGCTTTGGCGCCCTGGGGTGCCAAGGAGGCGAGGGCTTTGAGGCATTGGATCAAGTGTATCAACTCTTTGCCGTAGCAGATCCCAAAGGTGTGTTTTCACGAAGCTACGTCATTATACGCGATACTAATGCGATGACAGATCCCCGAGGACCCCGCGTTATTCTGCCTAATACTAAGGAGATGAATACTTGGCGTGCTGGCCTCTTTGAGGCTCTGCTCACACAAGTGCGTCAAGGCTCAGCCTCCAACAACAGATATCTCCGTCTCTTCCGAGCAAACCTGCAGCTTGTGACAGATGATCTGGTTGCCTCGCTTCACCGCGTCAGTGGCAACCAGCTCAGCCCTCAAGCCAGCGGCGAGATCACCGGGTTCGTGCAGGGCTTGGGCACGCTTGCACTCGAGATGGCGGCCCAGCGGGCTCACATCTTCCTCGAGGCGTGCGAGCACGGCGAAAGAGTCAGCGCGGAGAAGTTCAAGGATGAGTCGGACATGGGATCGGGTAGCATGCTGGTCGATCTCATGATTCAGCCGTGTATTAGGAGGGTGGGCGATGGGCGTGACGACTTGAAGGCTGAGAGGGTCATTGTGAGGGGAGATTTTGTGTCTGTGAAGGCAGGATATTGATTTCATTGTGTGACTACTACCCAGTTTGCATGTATAGCGGGACTGAGAATTATTTTTTCAATTGTTCTAGACAGGTAATGGGAGGATCGGGTTGAACTGATGAAGCAACACTGGAGTTGAAGCAGTGCAAGCGATAGTTGTGATAGCACTGTAGATAACCCCCAAACCACAAGTCATTTCAGTGACAATGGCCCCCAAAAAGGTGTAACCTGAACACACCCCTAGAAGCCAGTAACTGAGCGCTGATTGCCTCGAGAACATGCCGTTTCCCGGTGGCTTACTGCGGCTAAAAACGCAACCCAAACCCGAGGCCGCCCGCTGCCATTTCAAGCCATCCCGCGTCTAAGCCCCCCTCCTTCTATCCAACCTTGTCCTCAACCTCGGGGTCTCAACCCAGAAACTGTACTTACCAACCCTTGCATGTGCTATTAGCCAATTCGAACACAGCTTTTGGAGACATGCATATTCTGGGCTGAAGGAGACTATTCGATGCCCTCCCCTTGATTTCAGCCACTGGCCTGATGCGACTGCCAGGGCTGCATTAGTGTCACAGCGGCGCCTACATCAGGAGTGCCCTACCGCAGTTGAGGAGTCTGGAACTTGAATGTACCGAATCAGGCTGCGGCTTTGAGGTTGCCGATAGGCAGACGCTGGCGAAGCATCGTAGCCGCCTCTCGACGTTGGAGTTGCATGCATGGGACCGTCACAGTTGTGGACGGAATGTATCATCATGTACTCGTCTCGAGGTACTTGAAGCTACTTTTCAACTCGGGTCAGTTGAAATGGCTGCAAAAGTAAAATTATCCAACGCGGGCTGAGTTGCAGACAGAGGCACGCTAAGAACCGAGCGAGGCTCTCATGGACTTGTAACCAGGATAGCTCATGGGAGGGAAGAGGGGAAATATCGATCACTCTTTTTTTTCTTTTCAAGGTGCTTTCTTTGCGGTTCTCCCCAGTCTGTCATTCATTCACTCATCAGTTACCCGTTACAATGCAGAACAAAACTCTCTGGACTCTGCCTCCGGCTCCGCTACCGGAGCTCAAGGACGTTGTAGACCCCGTGTTTGTGACGATATGGTTCTTTGGCACTTTGGTCCTCACGGGGGTCTTTTTCTGGCTGCGGTTGAGGCCCAAGAAGCCGTGGGAGGAGTTTAGGACCATCATGTACGGATCTGGTCTTATGTGCTTGTAAGTCAAACCATTCTGTGACAACAATATCTCAACTAACTCTTGCGTCCAGTTGGTACCTCTTCCTCGTTATAGATCGATGGCTACACTATGACACCCGCTCCGTCGTCTTTGGCTACATCCTCGTGATGCCCTTCTGGGAAGCTTTCCGCCTGATATCCACCATCCTCATCCTCTGGGGCACCTTTACGATTCTCTGGCGGGACATCAAGGCCAATTCGGAAAAGAGGAATTGGTGGTGGAGGGGCGCCAAGTTTGCCCTCTTTTGCGTCTGCTTGGTTTCCTTTTATTACTGGATCCTCTACTTTGCGCTCGGTGTTGTGTGGATGCGCTTCTACAGCCTCAACATCATTGCGGATGTGGCTACCAAGCGCACGAATTTTGAGTTGGCTACTACGGGCTTGTTTTTTGGGTTTAGTCTCATGACTGCTGTTGCGTCTACGGATGCTATTCTTATTAGGGGTGGGGAGATTGATGGCGAGCGCCAGCAGGTTGGTTCACCTTTCGACTATACCGCTAAGAAAAGAAGCTGACGTTGATAATAGCACAACTACGTCTTCTATGCAGCAACAATCTTGCTCCTCCTCCGGTCGACGCTCCAATTCGCCGCCGTCATCAGGGCCTTTCTACCAGACTACACGCGCCAAGACACGATGCTCTTTAGTGATATATCCGAAGGTCTCCTAAGCCTTCTCTACCTCATGACAATGGCCTTTCTCGCATGGACAATCACCAAGGGCAAGGTCAAGGAGACATCTGCCACGCGGCCCGTCAAGGCAGAGGTGCTCAAGTACGTCCTCGGGAGACTCAAGGAGGGCACCACGCGCGGCCGAAGCCAGGCGCCGCCTTTTGCGTCCATCCTCGACGAACTCTCCACCAACTTGAACGAGGTGCTCTTATCCTTCAGTGAAGAGGACAAGATGATAGCCAAGAAGTACATTCGCTTTCTACGTCGCAAGTTTGGCACCTTGAATCCCAGGGACGGCGTCAACTTCCGCGACGTTGAGAAGCGAAACATCTCAGCCATTACAAACTTTACGGATAACTTGACCATCTTCGGCCGCCGATCTGCTTCCGGTGGTAACACCGTCTCACCCGCTCCACTACTCAACGGCGATTCACGGTCTACTCACTCGAGACTTCGTCCAATGCGATCCTACAACTCCAATCTCACAACACAGCCGTCTGAAGTGCAGTTGACAAACATGGCGCGCACAAGACCAAGTGTGAGATCGAACTACTCCCAAATCCCGCAGGCAGATGTACAACCTGACTATGCTTCATCATCCTACTCTCCTCCACCGCCACCTCCTATCAACTATGGATCACAGCCTGGAGCGTGGGCTCCTGCTCCCTCGCCCAGGCCCTCGACAATGCCTGTGGCAGGGTATGGGTCG
Organism: Fusarium albosuccineum; assembly: GCA_012931995.1. NCBI lineage: Eukaryota > Fungi > Ascomycota > Sordariomycetes > Hypocreales > Nectriaceae > Fusarium > Fusarium albosuccineum. The sequence goes on along the minus strand of JAADYS010000698.1, from coordinate 9,166 downwards.
TATCCTCCTTCAACAAGGTCGCCTTCGAACCAGGCAAGATATGCAGCTCTGCACCCACACGCTGAGCATGAGGAGGAACGATACTGATGAAAAGGCCCTAACAAACAAGTTTGAGCGTATTTAGTGTGTTATTTCTTAATAGAGGCGTACCTGTAAATAGAATGTAACATTTAGTTAGCCAGCGCATACCAACTGGGATCAGAGTTGTAAAATATTCAGATCTATTCATTAAAAACCTGCGATTAAATCAGATGATAAATCCATGTTAAAAAAACACCCCGTGATACAATCATCAATCTGTCAATCTTTTCCCAACAGCGCACCACTGAACCCTGCACTTGATCCCTGGCTAAATATTCCGTTTGAGCCGCTGCTGTATCCCGAAACTGGGCTGGATGCTCCGCTCAACCTTGGACTGAAGAGTCCAGATCCTCCACTGCTACCCGTAGAGTTTGTGCTCATGCTTATCGACCTGCCAATCCCCATCTTGCGAGTGGTTACGGCCCTGAACCCTTCTGGGGTAAAGCCGAGTCCTCCCTCAGGGTCAAAATGTCGGTCACCGTAGAGCCACTGGAGATGGTTCATCCAGTCAACCCAGTTCTTTGACGTGGTCAAGGCATCGCCAACTCTTTCCATCAAGCCAGAAGGTCGGCGGCGCATCTTGTGCATTAGAAGCTGTCGCCAGCATTCCTCGGGGGGTGTTACACCTCCGCCAGAAGCGTGTTGTCGACCAAGCCATGCTGCCAGGTTGACACATGCCATGTCGCTGTTTGCCACCATCAAAAGGTCGCGAACCTTTCTGACGAAGCTGTCATGCTCCCTCTGGCTCTGTCTCACACAGGCAGCCGCCTCGTCGTGGCTGAATCCCTCAAGACTCTCCTGATACAGCATATCTCGAAGCTGTGCGCGGTCCCGGTCAAGCGATATAGAGAAGATAGGGTTGTCGCTGAGACGAGGGGGACGCGATACATCAGCAGGAACTGCGCCAGCACGTTTCGAAAGACAGACGCGAGAGGCGAGGTCGTCACAAGGGTCGAAATATTGATCGCCCGAAGAAGTTCGCAAGGCTTTGAACGTGCTAGAGATGTAATAGTCGTCGGGTATTCCTTTCAGTTCCTCGATGAAACCATCTTGCCAATACTCGTGAAGCCACGTCGCTGATGCTAGAGCGTGACCGAGATGAGCAGTGTTAATTGCGAATCTCTCGCTAGCTTGCCGTTTGTCAAGCTGTTCACACAAATAGCCGGCTGCTTCGGCGAAGACGCGATAGGCTCGACGGGCAAGATCTCTTGAGTTGCCAAAGACGTTCTGTAGTCGAGGCGCATCCGCAGAGGTAGTAAGCACAGTCGTACAGGCTTGGACCCTCTCCGACAAGTCTCCTTTTGAAAAGTCTCGCATATATGCGTCCAGAGCTCGAATACCGTCCAACGAGTTCAGCTCCAACGCTGCCTCGATTCGATCAAGGACTTGCCAGTTGAGTTGTTTCGGTTTAATGCATACGGTTTTGAGGAGACTGATGGCCTCGGGACCTCGGGCGACAACACGGTCGACGACTTCCAAGAAACTATCCAGGATTTGTCGACCGTTTACCGGCAGTAGATGGTCGGTATCCAGGCCAAACACACCAGAGCTGGAGTATCGTAAAAGTTGGCGCTGGTGTCCCGTGGTATCCGGGCCCTCGAGATCGAATGCATAAGCAAGCGAATTACGATCTGAATCAGAGAGTTGCTTCTCCCATGCGATGATCCTACTGCGATCGGGTGCCCACGGCATCCAGAAGACCCGATCGGGCAACGCATGTGGAAGAAGTCGTGCAGCAGCGGGTTTACGACTCAACTCCCTTGAGCCACCAACCAGTCGATATGCCGAATGCCATTTGCGGTCCCCTCGGAGTTTGTGCAACTCGATCCGAAGCTTTTCTTTGTAGCTGACATCCCTCAGCATCATTTGGACCAAGTCCGGTGGGAGATGTTCCTCGCATGTCTCCTTTCCCACAACTCTGAGCACTCCTAGGACCGATGGAAAAGGTTCTTTTGCGTCGCGCTCCTTGACCACGTCGAACAAGTCCTTGGCAATAGAAGGCAAGTCGTCGGGAAGATACAGGTCGGGCCGGATATCGCAGGCCAGAATAAGGAACTGAAGGTAGGCTCGTGCGTGTTGAAAGAATAAAGGGCCATGCACGTAACATCGTCCACGCGCCTTGCGTAGTTGGCCGAGAGCCGCTTCGGGTGAAAACGCATGCAAACAAGCAAGAACCGCGGCCTCGAGAGCAAAGTTCTCATTCTCGAACGGTGCCAGCTCGCCGACCAGTATGATATCGGCGTCTTGGGTCCCATGCTGGGCACCACGGTTGAATAACGAAGGCTTCAGAAGGTTATTCGTCAAAGCCTGGCATTTCTCCAGTGGAAATAGGTCGTAACGTCCGTCTTTGAGTTGGTCAACGACCCCTGTTGCACGAATCTGTTCATGCCAGGGGCTTCTAAACGGCATATGAGCCGTGAACCTTGGGGAAGTTGGTGTCGGCGACATGTGGATGCATATCCAGAGTTATCAGTGATGTGTAACGAGTGTGGTTATCAGAGGGTATTTTGGTTGTCGTTCTCCCTCTTTTGGCTACTAACCCATCGTCGGCGTCATACAACGAGTGATGGTTCCGCAACTACTGAAGACAGGAGGGTTAGAAGCCTGGGGTTCGCAGGTGGTTGTCAAGGTTGAAAGCGGCCTGCAACCCTCCATCACTCGTCAAGTTTAGGAAACAGAGCACTAAACGGAACACATCCAGCTGCCCTCCGCACAGCCCAAGTGGCAACTGGGAAACAACCAAGACCAGCATCCACCCCCATTCTGCCCTGGCTGTAAACAGGCCGCATGGTCCGCAATCGAGGCATGGGATGAACGACGGGAGAGATGTACCCTCAGGTCACAGAAGTACAAGGCACTCTGCAGGTTTGGGATGGGAGCTTGACAGGGCGCTTAAGGTAGCGGCGGTGGGCGCAGCGAATAGCATCAAGCGGAGTGCGCCTCGCGACCGGGGATGATATCGGAGGATGGGGGGTGTCTTTTAGACACGGGAGAGCGAGGCTCTGCGGATGCATCGGCTGCTGAATTTTGGGTAACGTTGTTGAGAGGAGGCTTTGCACTTTGGAAACTGGATTAATAGCTTCAACGCGTCCTCACATGACTGGATGATGAGTAGGTGATTTCAGCCATCTTGGCCAATGCTCCAGGCTTCTTCCACCAAACGTTCGCAGAGCGCCTTGACTCGTGATTGAAATCCCGTATTTGCAGCCATGGCTTTCAATATTTCCTAGAACAGGGAGATCGGAAATAGTTGCGGTGCATGAGCCTGAGCCGAGCTATCGTTTCAACACATCCACGATGGTGGAAAGAGGGACAGCGAGCCGAGGCGGAGACGTTAACAAGAGAATGAGAGTGAAATCGACAGTCAAAAGAGGTCTAAGCTCGTATGTACCACTTCTCAGAAAGACACTGGTCATTCTGAAATGGCAGTTCACTTACCTCGAGCCTGAGGCTCCTCGAGAAGCAAGGAGAGAATGGGCTTGGTGTCCAACAAAGGGTTTATCCTCGTGAGAATCCAGGAACGAATTCGGAGCAAAACCGAGGGCCACTATATGGAATCGTGTCTTGGAGTATGCATTACTCGCATTCATCACTCGAATGATGATGATGAATGAAATGCTTCCAACAACTGCAAGCAGTGGATTGAGATCGAAAGCAGGTGCCCAGCCACAAACGGTCAAGATGTGGCTGGGCTCCTGTGGCTGGTAACCTGACACATGCCAGCGCATTACGTAGCTGCAAAGGCCAATGAGCTTACAATCGCGTCGTGTCCTTTTTCCGGCCGAGTCCAATTTCAAGATTCATGATCATCCAGATCCCCTGTCAATCCCAAGCCCAGTCGTCCAACTCTCACCATCACTCGTTATCACGACCAGATTCAATTGCGCTCGATACTGCACCAGCGTGATAGCTACGTCAGTCACATTGTCGCCCGCCGCCCCCCCGCTGCGCTCCTAGCAGCTCTCTGCTTTCCTTCCGTTCGTCTTATCATAGCGTTGCGACCAGCCCCAACACCGCGACCATGTTGAACCTCTTCCGAATCGCTGGTACGTTTCGACGACAATCTGGAGCTCGGCTGCTTCAGTCTGCTGACAGATGACATAGCGGATTTTTCGCATCTCGCCAGTATCTTTATCTTGCTGCACAAGATGGTCCAGCTTAACGTCAGTCCTCCCTTGCCGGCTTTGTCAATCCAACAATACTAATATCCATCAGAGCTGCTCTGGCATCTCGTTCAAGTCGCAGGCCCTGTACATGTTTGTCTACGTTACTCGCTATCTTGGTACGCCCTTCCAACGCTGCGTCATCTCGCAACTCTAACCCGTCTTAGACATCTTCTCAACCGATAGCCTGTACAACCTCGTCTTCAAGATCGCCTTTCTCGGTTCTCAAGGATACATCATCTACCTCATGACCAACGCCTACAAGCCCACCAACGACCCCAACGTCGATACCTTCCGTGTCCAATACCTCCTCGCTGGGGCCGCTGTCCTCGCCCTCGTGTTCCCCTACAAGTACACCATGTCCGAGATTCTCTGGGCCTTCTCCATCTGGCTTGAGTCTGTGGCCATCCTCCCTCAGCTCTTCATGCTGCAGCGAACTGGCGAGGCCGAGACCATCACCACCCACTACCTCTTTGCGCTCGGCAGCTACCGCGCCCTCTACATCCCCAACTGGATCTACCGATACTTCAGCGAGCCCAACCACAAGGTCGACTACATCGCCATCATTGCCGGCATCGTCCAGACCGTCCTGTACAGCGACTTCTTCTACGTCTACTACACCAAGGTCATGAAGGGCAAGAAGTTCAAGCTCCCCGTCTAAGCTGCCCACCAAGGTGTACCAGACAAATTCTGTACTAGTAGAGCACGAGCTCTAAACGCGTCTCAGACGCGTGAACATTGTTACGATCAAGAAGCCGCAAGGCAAGAAAAGGGCCACAGATACTGGCCACGACAACTCCGGCTTCTGGAGATGCATGAACGGCGTTGGTTTGGGAGGTCGACAAAGGCGGTAATTACAAGGCGTCGCCGTTTGGCTTGGAGATTTTGCGGAAGGGATGCTCTTTAACGGCCAGGTAGTCAAAATAGAGTGTAGTCTATTTATGTTCCTTACAAGCTGCCTAGTTCTCTGCCTATTGAAGGAAAAGGAAAAGTAGTTGCAGGGGTGTGAGATATGGACTCGAGGAGTTACCAATAATTGAACTCGATTTAAGAGCCGCCCGTTGCTTGTGTTCCTTAGCTTTAATTCTTAGCCTCTTGGCAGGGAAACTCATGAGCGATAGGCAGGCATGACATGTTGTCACGTGATATCAACTCCCTCTTACGCGACATCCAAACTCTCCAGCCTTCAACTTTACCATCCAAACCACATCGCATTCATCAAATCCTTCAAGATGGCTAGCGATGCGCCTGAAAAGACCGAGCAGACTCCCGCTGCGCAAAATGGCCCTGCCGATGCGGCCCCCCCTGCGCCGGCGGTTCCCGACTCGCGATTGCCGGCGCGCAAGGACCTGTCTTTGCGAGAGTTCTTGAATAAGATGGACGACTTTGCACCTATTGTATGCTCGCGCCGCTTGACATGTCAACTCATCTAATGCCTTTTAGATTCCTGATGCAGTCACCCATTACTACATGACCAAGGCTGGTCTTCCTCCTCCACCGCAAACGGATCCCCGCCTCGCGCGACTCCTGGCCCTCGCCACTCAGAAGTTCATCGCCGACATCGCCGCGGACGCATATCAATACAGCCGAATCCGCGCGTCGTCAAACACGAATAACCCGATGGGTTCTCTGGGTGCTGCCGCCGGATTCCCCATCCCCGGCCAGCCAACAGGACAGCCTGGAACCAAGGACCAGAACAAGGGCGCGCCCTTGGGTATCCAGCGACCAGGCTACGGCGGTGGTGGTCAGGGTGGCAGCCAAAACAGGACTGTTCTGACTATGGAGGACTTGGGTATGGCGGTTGGAGAGTACGGTGTTAATGTCAAGCGTAGCGAGTTTTACCGCTAAGGCACCGCTTGCTTACACGGGGTTGAGAGAAGCACTACATTTGCAAGGCGTTATGGTTTTGGCGTTCACGGAAAGGTTTAGGTCCGTCAATGATATCAGGCCTGAAGACTCAGAGCTAGTCGCAATAGATCGCTTTCATATACGAATAGGATCTCGTTCGTTGAAATCATCGATGGTCTAGTGATGTTACATGTAGTTTTTGTACATGGGTATACCCAGATTCGTGCTCCTACTCCAACAGTCTACCTCTTATCCCAGATGTTGGGTTTCCGTGTGCTATCAAGCTCGTCAATAGAAGCTCGTGGGGTCAAGGCCGCCAGACTTACGGTGAAAACTCGCCAAGCTTGTGTCCCACCATATCCTCAGTAATGGTCACCTCGTGGTAGTCCCGGCCATTGTGAACCTCAAACTTGAGTCCGACAAAGTTGGGCAGAATCGTAGCGGATCGGGCCTGTGTTCGGACGGGAGGGACCTTGTCGCCGACAGACTTGGGCCAGACAATGGGAAGGCTATCGGACGTTAGAATGGTCAGGTATTCGACTCGATCGGTGGCTTACGGCACAAGGTGTGGGCCTATTCAGAGTTGTCAGCTATCAAGAAACTCTCGAGGAACACAATTGACTTACCCTTCCACACAGAACGCTTGAGGAGAACCCGTGTCGCGTGCATTATCGCTGGCACACGTCGTCTTGGAAATTTCACGCCAGTATCTCGAAGCCTCGAATTGCGCCGGCTTCAAGTCGCAGGGGTGTTTTTCCGGAGAGATTGATCCGGTCTGTGCTCACGTGATCACCCCCAAGGAGCACGGCTTCTCGGCATAGGTGGTTCGTCAACCTGAAGCTCACGATGAGCAGCTTGTTTAACCGGAAAAACACGCCCACCAACGGGACGAAAATGGATGTTTCGTCGATGGCCCAGATGTTTGACCGGTCATGCGACTAGTCTTGCCATTGTGGTGTACGCGCTGAAAGCTCCTGTAATTTGAGCAAGTTCTCAGATTCAAGAAACGCTATGGATTTGACAGGCCCGTCGGCCCGTCGCGTTGCAACTCTCGCAAAGTGCCATTTAATAAACAAGCTCCGCTATAGATCACACGCTACGGAGTATATGTGAAGCCCTATCCGTACAGCGTTGTAATTTTCTTTGATCGCCATTAAACATGGCGGTTTTGGTCCAATGTCAGGGGGGACCCAGCTCCTGTTTCAGACAAACAACCACGGAGCAAGGTCCTCCGTCAAGTGGGCAAGCTTCCTTTTTTTCCTTTCCGGGATCACTAATGGAACCCGGCACATCGACTGAGCCTACGAAGACATGAGCGCACTGACGAGCCATCACGGCTGTGGGTTTGGCCATCCCTTGTCATATCCCACTTGATGAGTCTGCCGGCATCCTGCATCATGGTGTCAGTGCCACAGGAAATGGCTTGGGTAGGGGAGTATATATATTCGCCTCCAGTCCCAGTAGTTTTTGGAACTCTGCATGGCTCGTTGATCGATACATCCGACACTCTTTGAAAGAATACAAGACGCTCTCTTTGGAAATAAACAAGACAATATGCGGTTCACTGATATCCTTCTCGCAAGCGCTGGCGCTTCACTTGCATTCGCCGTCCCCTGCTCCAAGCGTGCCGCTGGCAAGTTCCTGTTCACTGGCTCCAATGAAGCCGGTGGTGAGTTTGGAGAGGGAAACCTCCCTGGAAAGCTCGGCACCGACTACATCTGGCCCGAGACTAGCGCTATCGATGTGAGTTGGTCTTGTATACAACCTTCCGTATAAGTGCTGACCGACCATGTTAGACCCTCATTAGCACCGGCATGAACACATTCCGTGTGGGCTTCCGGATGGAGCGTATGACTCCTGATGGCATCACTGGTGCTATCGACGAGACTTACTTTAGCGGTCTCGAGAGCGTTGTCAAGCACATCACCGGACAGTAAGTATAACGCCCATTCTATAATACAACTGCTAAGATAAGTAGGGGCGCATATGCCGTCTTGGACCCTCACAACTACGGCCGCTTCGCCGGCAACATCATCAGCAGTGCTGACGACTTTGGCACCTGGTGGACCAAGGTAGCCAAGCGCTTTGCCGACAACAAGCTCGTCATCTTTGACACCAACAACGAGTACCACGACATGGAAAACTCTCTCGTGGCAGACCTCAACCAGGCCGCCATCGACGCCATCCGTGGCGCCGGCGCGACGTCCCAGTACATCTTTGTCGAGGGTAACTCCTGGTCTGGTGGCTGGACTTGGGTCTCAAGCGGCAACGGCGACGCCCTCAAGGACCTCAAGGATCCCCAGGACAAGATCATCTACGAGATGCACCAGTACCTCGACCAGGATGGTTCTGGTACCTCGGAGACCTGTGTGAGCAGCACCATCGGTGCTGAGCGTCTCAAGGAAGCCACCCAATGGCTCAAGGACAACGGCAAGAAGGGTATCATCGGCGAGACGGCCGGTGGCGCCAACAGCCAATGCATCACGGCTATCAAGGGCGAGCTTCAGCACCTCGTCGACAACTCGGACGTGTGGACTGGCTGGCTCTGGTGGGCTGCCGGTCCTTGGTGGGGTGACTACATGTTCAGCATGGAGGCTCCCAGCGGCACTGCTTACACCAAGTTCCTCCCCGAGATCAAGGAGTTCATCGCTGCTTAGCGTGGTGCTTCTTGACGGTGGTGTTGGGTTTTACTGTATATACTTTATCTCAGTGTACATAGTTTCTTTGTCCCAAGTTACTGTTGAGTTCTTTCAAGACGCTCAGTCCCATCTCTTCTATGATTGACGTGACAGCAACTCAAGATCAGGCTAATTAGGACTGTTCTTGCTGTAGGACTAACTATAGAACGTAAATTCAATTTAGTTTACACATGAAGAACGAAAACTTAAATATCGCTTGTGTAGCCAAGCTGTTGCCATTGAGTTCGGGGACTGCATTTCTAAGTCAACAGTTTGTTCTCTATTGTGAGTGATGGGATGTATAGCACATTCCTCAAAGCTTAGTCAGTATCAAGGAATGATTTAATTCTCATAAGCTTGATTTATTTATTATTGGGAAGATTTTATCCCTAAATT
>JAADYS010000697.1:0-48827 GCA_012931995.1 Fusarium albosuccineum | reverse complement strand
ATACCTAAACTAGATAGTCTTTGTCCGTGTCCTCACTACTATGTTCAAGTCCGGCATCATCATCCAAGGGCAGATCGAGGTCCATGTCGGCGTCCTGCTGTATAGGCGCCTGCCTCGTCCTGGCGGCCACTTCCCTGTCGAGGATGTAGGCGATCCAAAAGACACGCCTTCGCTGGATGGCCTCGGGCGGCGCGATGCCCTCGTAATGGTAAGGGTAATAGTCCCTGCGGTGCATGCCCATGGCCTGCGCGAGTCTCATGGCCGTTGACACGAACACCACGGCCGCGCGAAGGCCATCTAGCCTGGCGCCTAGGAAGAGAAGGCCCAGACCGAGGAGAATCTGGACATGTTGCAGATCCATGTCTCCGGCGAGGACGTCGGCAAGGCCAGACTGGGCGTTTTCGAGACACTCAGCAACGCTGATGGCCTGGGTAGCGACGGGACTCATGTTGCCGGGGCCATGGCATAGAGCCAGGGCGAGGGTAACGTTGATGGCGGCCCAGGATGACGGGTCACGGGGGCTTCGCTGTGACTCTGACGGCTGACGGTACCAATTGTCCACGGTCCGGTACAGACTCTGAGGATGGAAGAGAGGCAGGACACTGTTGAACGTGGTTAGGTAGACGTCGATGGCGTGGCGCACAATCTCTTCGGATGGTAGCTCAAGCTTCCTGGGCCGCCGACTGTATGAAGGTGAGGGTGTAGGTGAAGGTGTAGGTGCGTGTGCCAGCGAAAAAGACAACAGGGGACTGGAAAGAATCGACTGTTGTAATCGTTGATCGCCGACTTCGACTGGCGGCGGTGGCACGAGCAATGATGCATGTTTCTGTGCCAAAAGAGACGCGTCTATGGCCTGTTCCAGTTGGATGTTCTGATGCAGAGTACGGACTGGGCCGACTTGTTGTTGCTGCTCCCGTCTGCGACAATTGGCTGGGGCCGTCGGCTTCTTGTTTTTCTTCTTCTTCTGCCGGCTGGCAGCCTCGTGAGTGCATTCGGACGAGTATGACTGGCAGTTTGAACACCGCGGTCGCTGGCCATCGCACTTGATCCTCTTGCGATAGCAGAGGTCGCAAGCCTGCATGTATCACAATGTTATGGTGAGCGATAGGCCTGGAGGCTATGGGTTCATTTACCTTGCGGATATTCTTGGACTCCATTGAGTGCAGTTGTCACCGAAAACTATATGAGCCCGAGTAATTTTCTTGTAGAGATTGTCATTGAGATAGGGAGGTTGAGACACTCGTTTTCATTGTCATTCTACCCGCCCAGGTTCCGCGGAACCGACTCTTACAAATAGGAGGATATGGTACCGAGAGTTATGAAAAGAGCGGCATACGAGCTGATATGCTAACAGAAGTAACTTGCAGGACTCGCAAGTGGAAATTTGACTTCTGCTGACATTAGTGCTTCAGTATGCTGTCATCTACCGCACACATGACCGTTGTGCATGGAAGATGCCCCCAGTCGAACCTCGATGCGCTCTCGCTCAACTTCAATCGCCTGGCGGGGGACTCTGACGTGCTCCATCCAAGAGACACACGGGGCTGCGCGTACGGCTTAAGTGACCGAGATGCCCAACCGGGTGTTAGGCCTCACAATTAGCATCGGCAAGGAAGCTGAAGGGGGCAGATGAACCCCAGGGGGAGTTCTGCGATGACTCTGGATATTGGAAGTCCTAATGTATGAGAATGACATGACAATTGGCTTTTCCGTTCTGGGTGCAATCCTCATGAGCAGAGGCAGTTACGCGATGTGGATGCGCGATGTAAAAGAGTTGTCAAAGACTCCTTTCCCCGGATCACATGCAAGTAAAATATTAGGCAAACCATTGAACGAACATGGCAACAAAATGACTACAAACTTATATTAATGTTTCTTCTTTATTTGTATCATGTTTAACATTGCCCCGGTACCCTTGACAAGAATTCTCATCTCCACGGGAATGAACGACACAGCGTTGTTTCTCCCACTCGGGCGGCCGCCTGTGGCTCTTCCTTCGCCCGCCCCAAGGAAGAGTTCTCAACTTCACCTTACACCAACACATCCACCGCATCAAACCATCATTAAATCATCATCAACCAGCATGCCTTCATCTAGCTCTACGATCCCCGCGACCCGCGCACTTCCCACCTCCCCGACCGCCGAGATGCCCATCCCATGCACTCCCTTGCAGCTGGAAATGCTACGAGTTCTCGAGATGAAAGCCTTAATCACCAAACTCTGCCGAAATTTGCCCGATCTTCCAAGCGTTCAATCGCAGACAAGACTTTTCGTGCGAGCATGCAGAAAAGTGGCTACGAAGGCAAACGTCCCCAAGGACGACAAGGGCCTTGTCACCTAGAGGATGGTTGAGCTCCTTTACAACATGGACAACGGCGCTATCCGGGCCATCATGGCAGGGACTGTGGCTTACGACACGTTCAATGGCCACGCAGTTTGGCCAGAGATACCCCCAAGAAGGAACAGCGGAAAAATCGGGGTGTTGATTATCGGTTTGAGCCGTCAAGGAGGGCAGGGCGAGTTCCTCAACATCAAGGAGACGGAGGCGTTGGTGGATGGGCTCGAGAGGTACATCAAGGGTGTTCGCCTGCTCAACACACTTTGCACAGCTGCCGCCCTTTTCCCTCCCCTCGAGGCACTCAGTGAGCTCTTGGATTGGGTTCGCACGGTTGACAACTTAAGCGGTTCAGAGACAGCGAAGAGTGTCATTCCGCCCAGTCCGTTCATCCAAACCAAAAGCGATATGCTCAGCATCGAACAAGTCATCTCCATGTTCAAGAGCCGCTGCAAACGGGCGCTGGATCCAAATAACGAGGTCCATCAAATCCAAAGTCCGCTCTACGTGACCTGTTCGGCTCAGTTGGACGACTCCAGCTACCCAATCCGAGCCTCCAGAGGACAGTTTCTGGAGCACAAACCTTTGGGCCTGATCATTACTGTCCTCGAGGCTCTGAATATTCCCGTTGAATTGTCTATTCAGATCGCTCTGTTCCCGATTCTTTCGGGGGTGAGGTTACAGATCAAGGGGCATGAACTTGAACAACTGTTTCCTGCAGAGCAGCTCATATCAGCTCTGGCATACTCCTTGGTCGATCAACGCGGCCTCAACACCTTCAAAATTGAATCTCCTGTCTCGTCTCCTGTGCCAACCGACCTGGAAGCTCTAGAGCATACGCCAGCGACCCATGAGACAGCTTTAAAGCATACGATAGCACTCATCAGGGAGCATTGCGGTACGATGGTTCTGAACTATGCTCAGGTGATGTCTGACCTGGATTATCGCCTATGCAAGACGCTGTCGGTTGATTCGGAGGCTGTGGGCGTGGCGGCACAAACCGCAAAGGATTTGTACCTCTACTTGAGCGACGACGGACCGCGTGAGGAAGATAGACAACGGTTGGCAACAGATGAGGAGGAGCTGAAGCTGCACCAACAGCTATTGCAAGGAGATGGCGGAGACAACAAGCTATTACTTGAGACTCTGGCCATATTGTCAGAAGTGGTGTCCATTGTGGTCGGGGAGCTTACCGAGAAGGAGGATAGAGCTTAGCAAACATGGTAAAGTAGGTTTCAGTACATGAGTAATCGAGAACGGGAATGTTTTATGCATGTAGACCATGGATTTAGTGATGATTTATGCATACAGGACAATCTCCAGGTTTGTCATGGAGCCACTCATTATGTTACTCTTGGCCAGCATATTTTTCTACAAGAGGACGACGAACTTTGTTTCAAGTCGCGTGTCTTTAGCCACCAGTCAATCTTAGTTGTGCCTAGATCTACACCCCAAGCAGCCTCTGTATCTCCAAGACGTACACTGGTTCCTCGGGTCCGAACCTGTGTGGCTGCAGCCGATCCACCTCAGCTGCCGCGAACGGCACCGCAACTCCAAGATACCGTCTGGCTCGCGGTCAAACCTAGCGCAAGATCGCCTCTCAGATTCAGCAGCTGCCCTTTGGAGTCCCCTGTATGCTCTGTCACTCCCATTCGCAGATGGCATCAAAAAGCGAAGACAGCACCGTGTATCTCTTGGCATGTCTGACCACTTTTCATTGCCCCAGCCTTTGCTCCCGGCCATGCGTCAGCCAGCCTCTGTGCGACCTGCAGAATGACGACGCCTTGGAGAAGACTCAGCCTTGGAAATGACAGTGCCTGGCAAAACGACGCTAACAAGCTGTTCACGACAGAGAGAGAGCACTTTGGCCGATTGCCTAGAAGCAGCTCGATCCCTGCGGTCGAGAAGGTCGCTCAGGGACTGTACCTCGACCATCGGGACAACTTGAAGGGCCAGTGCTGTCATGCTGCCTTGCCTGACATCGACGGCCAGCGCAGAGTCGGAGGACCAGGATGGAAGAAGATGCCACGATTCCCGCGCTGCATCTGCAACAACAACGGCCTGGTCCAAGTCCATCTTGGCCAACACAACATTCCAGTCTCCCGACGGGCATTCGGGCATGATAAGACGCGTTAGCAGCTTGAGAGACATGTCTTTGTCTTCGCATCGCTGCTCCTGGGCTCGAGTCCTGGCACCTCGATCACTGAGCTCCTCCAACCGCTGCTTCTGCTCTTCCAGCTGGCTTCGCTGTTCCTCGACCTGCCTCCTGCTGTCTTCAAACTGCTTCTTCTGCTCAGTGGCCTCAGCGCCCGGAGGAGGATGAAGGGTCCGCGGCCACCCTGGAGGGTCGTGACCAGCGTGACGAGGGGCGCAACGCCAATTGAGCTGGAAACACCCTCTTCCTTTGAGGATCTAGATACGGACGCTGCATGTCTGGTCCTCTATGTGGACAAGAGCGGTTTAGGGACTGACTTTGGCGACAAGGACCGTGTTCGCACACGGCGTATTAGAACAGGAATGGAATGGTTTACACTTTCCCTCACGCTGCCATGATTTGATATGTGAACTCTTCGCTTGGACGTCGCTATGCATGTCTTGTGATTTCTATGATGCCTGCCGCTGATTTTGTTACGATGGAGTTAGATGATGAACTTGATGAAGCATGGATGATGATCTTAATGAGGTACAGATGAGGCATAGACGACATATCTTATTAAACCTGCTCTATCTTTATCGCTTCCACTCATCCTCATATTCGGCACTCATGGCATTGATGGCCGCGTCCATGTCGGTCTTGATCGGCCGTGAAGCAAACTCTCCATACCCCGAATGTATCATAGAGTCGTCCTTCGAGTGTGCGTAGAACAACATGACTTTGCCAGACTCTTGTGTCTGGAGGCTCCGAGATCTGCCGGCACAAAATGGTCCCGAGGGCGACAAAACCAGCTCACTTCCCACAAACTCATAGGTCCGAACGCAGTCATTCTGTCCGGTCTTGACGAGGAAGACAGCCGCCAGGAGGGTGTACAGCGAACGGCTTGCGACGGGAATGTAGTTCTCATCCTTATCGGCGCCGGCGATTGGAAGGCGGATGTTCTTGATGTCTTGGAAGGGGAACGGTTCCAGGCCCTTGTCTTTGGTGTACTTGATGCGAGCGATGGGAGGTCTCCTGCACGCGTACAGCGCCTCAGTTCCGTCATCCTGCTTCTTCCATCCAAAATTCTGGTCAATGTGCTCCTGGAACGTCAAGTTTTGAGCTTTCTTTTGGTCAACAACCATGGTACTCTGCCTGACCAGGTCCTCCTCAGCCCACTCCAAGCGACTCCAGAGGGAACCGGACTTGACCAAGCGAACTCGGTAAAGATGGTGCTCGGGGCGAGACCAAAAGGTCTTGAGCATGAGCGGGGAGAAGCAGAGGTTTTCGAACCAAATTTCCTGCGGGAATGCCTCCGTGGGATTGAAGCGCTCCAGGATCTGTCGCTTCAACGCCGGCCAGTCTTGAGCGCTCTCCTCGCCAAAGTCCTGCCAAGCCATCTGGAGGATCGGGTTCTCAGCTTCAGCGGCAAGGTTCACTGGCGAGCGCGCGGAGTAGCGGGCAAATAGGTAGCTGTAGAGGCGACGGATGACGATTAGGAGACAGTCCAGTCCCAGCGTAGTGTGCCCAACGCTCTGGAGTGTCGTGACTGGGGGGGATCGCGTCTGAAGGTCGAACTGGGCGAGGGCGGGATTTTCAGAAACATCATACGTCTGGCGGAGATCATTTGACAAATCCATTTTGTCAAAAAGGCGGAGGCGTGCGAGATGTTGTGGTGATGTGAAGGCAGATGCTCGCGATGATGTGTTGGTGCAGGAAAGCAGGTGGGTGGAGGGCGAGGCGAATAAACAAAAAGGATCTCGCTGCCTAGGCTTCACAGACCCTAAAAGAATTTCCAAGAAAGATTCCAGGTGATTCTCTGACGGAAACAGCCCAAGCCAGTGTGAGGAGCTCTGTCACTGATCCACAGCCGTTACGGAATCGAAAAATATAAAGTGCGCTTCTGGCACTGCACTGCCAGCTCCAGCGGCCGTGTTTGTTTACTGTCATCCCACACTCCCCGTCGTAACCTGTCATGCTTTTTGTCTTTAGCACCACCAAATCCCTTCATCGTGATTCTATATGAGAACGGAACCATCCAAGATGCCTAAGCCACGATCTACGAGACGCTCCGCCCACTCGGCCCCAAAGAACCACTCCGATCCGCATCCCAGTTCCAGCGCCCCCGACGTCGCTGAAGCGCTTCCGCCTTACGTTCATGAGCACCATGGAGTCGCAGATTTGGAGAAAGAGACCGACTCTAAAGAAGAGATGGAGTCCGAGGAGGAGGGGGAGGAGCCCGTCGAGCAGCCTGTGAAACGTGGAAGAGGCAGGCCGAGGAAGCATCCAGTCTCAGCAGCACCAACTGGGCCTCCGCCCAAAAGGCAGCGTGGCAGACCTGCGAAGGCTACGCGGCCTGGCAGGCCTCCTCTGCTGGAGAGAGCGAACCCAGATGCCGTCGCGGCAGTGGTTGGCCCAGAGAAGCCATATTTTGACGCTGAGTGGACAGAGGAAGATGAGAGTTGGCTACTTCGGGACGATTCGCAGGAGATACTCGCCTTCGCCAACATCACCAAGCAGGACACACATCTTTTAGAAGCATGGCGGGTTTGCACTCAGCGATTTCGGTGCTCGCCTTTTGCTCTTCTTTCTCCGCTCCGTGGCTTGACCTACCAGACAGCTGTTCGTCCAGAGGGTAGTGACGCGGAACCGGTGCTCTGGGACCAAGAGTTTTGCCGACAGTTCAGCCAGGTTCTGGCGCATCCCATCTGGAGACGCGATGTGGACGTTCTGACCATGGTGCTTCAGTACGCAGTCATCTGCCGTACTGACGATCGTCGACTGTGGAAGATGCCTCCAACCGATTCCTTTGGCCCGCTCGCTCAACTCAAAACAGCCCTCGAGTCCTCCGAAGAGCCCCTTGCGAAATCCATCCATGAGATGCACGAGGCTGCACGCACAGCTGCTCCGCCCAAGACGTTCAGCCCCTTGTCGGATCTTATGTTGGGATTGGGCAAAGACGCAACAGCCAGTCATCCGGCAGAACACGACACCACCCATCAAGGTCTTCGAGTTTACGCAGTCACTACATACGATTTGATAGCGATCCGCTCGGCTATCCATGGCCTGGGAGATAATGGGGTTCCCATGTTTGCAACTACCGAAGAGTCGCTCAAGCACTTTCACCCTGACCGAAAGGCTGCGGGCATCCCTCACGACTACTTGCAGCTGAGATCATTCCATCAACGCGCTTGGCTCCACGAGCAGCGCCGCATCATTCGCGCCTTGAGGAAGGAATAGTGATGTACTGGGGGAATCAGGTGTCGGCTTGTCGGATGATGGACAAGAACTTTTTCAGGCTACTCCTGAGATGTCTGGTAATACGGATGAAGAGGGAGTGAGCGATGCAGTAACAGAAGAAGACACAGAGTTTCGGGAGGAGGGAGGGAGTCTTGCTCCGGCTCCTGTTGTGTTGCACTAGTGAATAATAATATATGTCTCCCAAATATTTATTAGCAATGTAGACATGGTGTGAAAGATCCCCTGCTATTTCTGTTACGATAAACGCAGAGTCGGCGCCGTCTCAGATGTGACCTGGTTTATGAGTCCGATCCCCCGGTGGAGTTTTACAAGAGATCCGGGGAGGTGAATCCGCAGAGCCGCAAGGTTGTCATCCACAACTTGACGACTGACAATTATAAACAAATACACAATAAACTTGTTTCCATAAAGATACCTGTGTATGAGTAGGTATGTATTAGTGATCTAAATTATTACAAAGCGTCGGTAGGTACCAGACAGACTGAGAAAACACCAATCTCAAAAATGGTCTCGCACTGGCTGCCACTGCTCAAGCCGCAGTCCGACTCGACGGCGATTGAGGCACGTTTGCCAGATGCCGTAGCAACTGAAATCGGAGCAAAGTATAGCCCTGCCGGAATTCTCTGAGCCCCTCGTTCTGCACATGTCTTTCGCCATCGCGTTCACACAGCATCTGCACACGCACGCATACACCACACACAAGCGCGCGCCCACACACACACACGATCGCATCAAGATGAACCGAAACCAGAGCAACCGCAACGATAAGGCCCCTACGGGGGAGGAAGGAGATGCTGGTGCGCAAGGCGGCCAAAACCTTCCGGCTGGAGGAGGCTCAAGGAGCTCCCAAGCCCTTACTCAACGCGAGAACTGCTTGCCAGGTGTCGCTAGCCCTGCCCCCAACAACAGAAGTGCCACGACGCCTGGGATCCTTGACTTCCCAACAGATCGAAGCAGATTTGGGCATATCGAGAGGCAAGGATTTACGAACTTCTCTCGCGACGACAACTTCATCACTCCCCTCGACCCGCGGTTCTTGCACAAAGGGGTGCACTTCCAAGGGGACCAGGACACAGGTCACGAGGCTGTCAATTTGGTTCAAGAAGCAAACCCAGGGTGCAAGATTGGTGGAATGGTGTTTCCTGTCGGTCGCCATAACATGGCCAGAACCGCTGCCGGGCTTAGAAAGATGACCTTCGTGAAGAAGGAGATGCCTGCGGCTACCCGAGAGCGCATTCGGGAGCACACAGAAGCGGATCGTGCTCTCAGAGAGGCAGCTCATCGGGCCGAGCTAGTCGCATGGGACGATGATGAGGTGCCCCCGCAGCAAGCTCAACAGCAGCAGCACAAGGTCAAGTGCGCTGGCTGTGGCTCTGATCGACACGACCTGTCGCGATGTCTTCAGGCTGGGAAGGACGGTCTGATGCAAGGGTGCCCCAAGTGCAATACCCTCTCTCACTCCATCAGTGATTGCCAAAAGATTCGCGGGACCGCGGCGAAGTATTACTTCATGGTTGTACTCCGCGCCAACATGCCGGCTTTCCAGGCCACCGAATCCTGGGTCAGCATCGTTCGCGAGATGCAGACACCTCTGAAGCCTGGTGGCAAGGCTCGAAGAACCCCGAGTCGATTTCCTTGGACCCCAGCGTTCACTTTGAAGAAGGCCGCTGAGATCCCTCAGCTCCAGAAGGCACTGGATGAGGGTGGGTTCCAGAAGGCTCGGCTCCCTGCTGACCCAGACACCAAGGACTGGACTGCCGTTCGTCGGACTTTTGGAGTCCCACAGATCCGTCCCCGTCCTGCCGACCCAGCCCGCACCCAGGCACAGGTATCCGGCGTTGGTGGCGGACGGCAGCAGCGCGAGTCTAAGGAGGATGAGGACTTGATCGACTACTCCGATGGTGATGATGTCTGAAGAGCGAGAATAAATGGCTTACGTTCTCCACTTTGCGGTTCCAGTAATGATTGTGATAGTGATTGAATGTGTACATCAGTAGTGACCAGCTATGCGTTGCAATGCCACAAGACGTATTCCACTTTAATTGAGTCTGCTGTGTCTGTGTCTCCTCTATTCGTTCTTCTGATTGTAATGAGGCTGCGGCGAGAGGGGAATGCCAAAGAAGTCGACCTCATAGGTTGACCCTCCCCATCCAAGAGCCTCGCGGAAAGCGACGACGACATGGTGCAGCCGAACCCTCTGATCAGTTGCCAAGGTGTCGAAATGGTAGAACTGCCCACGCACGCGGTCAAAAATGAAGGTCGTGGTGACATGTGTGCACCAATGATGATAGTTAGATCCTGCAAAAAACCGTCTCCCACACATCTCCTTGCGCCAGGACTGGGCAGTCTCACAGCCCATGTGCTTAGAGCAGCTCACAGTCTCATATGTATCCTTCAGGAAGGACGAGGGCAGGGACTCCAGGGCGTTGCGGTTCTCTCGGACCTCGTTGTCCCATATCGTGATGTCGTCGCGGGCCACAGAGACCACAGCATCATTCCATTGTATTTGGGCCTACCCAAGTGGTCCATGGATTGCATATAGTCATAGACTCTGGATCGGCAGACAAGCCTGATTCTGGCCTTGGTCACAGGAGGGTATTGCTGCGTTGCTCTGCAGCTTGCGAATGAAGAAGGGGGTCTAGCTGTTGGATCCCCTTTGTTAGTGGTTATACAATAGTAATGCTAGGATTGGGGAACTTGCATCGAAACGGCTCCCCGACAAGCTTGTATAGTACCTTCCGATTGAAGTCTTGGGAAGAGAAAGACTGAGAGCACTGCAAGCTCTACTCTACCGATGCCTGACAGTTCTTGATGGGAAGGTGCAAATAGATGACTTTTGAGCGACACCAGACACCTTCGTCCTCCATCCAAAGGATTGAACCTCATGCTCCTGAATGTCATTCCCAGCACCTTCCTTTGGTAAACGACCAGGGTGCTCAGCTGACTCAGGTCCCTGGTCCAGAACCAGTCTTTTCGCGACTGACTGGTAAGGGTAGGGTTTGCACTTAGCCGTAGCTGATCCCTATGCCGTATCCCGGCTGGAGACAATTTGAGTATATAGTCGACCAGTATTCCGCTACCCGTAGCACAGCCATGCAAGCCAGAGTCGATGATTGGCTGGATCACGAGTTGGACAAGTTCTCTGTGCTTGTTTAGATCGACGAGTGTGGCTGGGGAAGCAGAGTCCAGCCATCGAATGGCTCAGGGGGTCTTCCAACCATGCGCTCAAACTTTGGTGGGGGAGGGGCGATAAAATACGATGTCTAGACACAGCAGCCCGGACTCCCATTTCTGGACCTGCTTCGAGGCCGGCATGGCACTGAACGCAAAGTCGAATGGCTGATATAATATAATAAATGCCGTCTCTCTTCGCTTTGCCGCCCATCTTATCGCAATTACCCAGGAAGACTAGGGTTTTCCGTCGCGTCTAGCAGGTCGACCGGCATAAGTATATACCCGAAGGTGAGGGGTGTAGGTGTGAGCCAAGTCGTAGGTCACTGCGTATATAGTGTATCCCTTTAAGCAAGTTCATTTGTCCTTGTTTATACGATCAAGGCAGTGATTTCTTCTTCTGACTTTGGAAAAGAAGCAATCGACGGTAAAGTTAGCGACTGGACGCAGTTGTTGGCTGGTAAAAGCCATGTTCCAACCCTCCATCAACTTTATTTGACGCGTTGTCAAGATGTCAAAAAGCATGAGAGTGCCGGCAACAGCGTCATGCCAATCGAGCTGTCGCCCAGCGCCGTATAATATATAGTGAATACTGACCGCAATTATGGTAGGTTTGTTTGATCGATTGAGCTGTTCAGACCGACCAACGCTAGCAGCAATTTATTAGTGACAGAAACTTGCGTTGGGTAGAAAGAACACTTACACCAATTCTTGGCCAGCTCGATCCTCGTTATACAAAGATCAACGTCATCCTTGAACTTCAGAATTACGTTTCCGCGAAAGTCTCCCTTGGAGCGCTAGACCTGAGCTTAAGGAACTTTCCCACACCCCATGTCACACCCGAAAACTTTCTCTCGAATTCTTCCATCAAGTCGAAAAACCGCGGGAGCTGTCCTAATGAATTGCAATTGGATCTGCAGTCATAGAAAGGTCTCTCTTTGGTATGTGTAAAATCCTTGTTTTCTTCAATTGAGGTGGCTGGCTCGAACGCGAGGTCAAGCCGCTGTGGATCACGTGAGGCCACGTGACCACACGAGCCCACACGAAGTGTACGTACATAAATCCGTCACGTGACGGTCTCTTCCAAAGCTGCTCTCCTGTATCACAGTCCTGCTATAGGGCTGAGAACCGTTCCGGTGTCCTTTGCTGGGTGGCATCCGAGCCGGCATCCGGCTGCCGAGGAAGAGGACATTGCTCTTTGTCAACTTCCTGACAAGAGAAGCTTTCCAGCCGCGATGGCTGATCTAGACCCCGGTACCATTTTGGTCGCCGGACGGCAGCCTGCGTTTGTAGCAGAGAGGATGACAAAGCGTACATCGTGGTAGAAACACCGACCGACTGCATTCTGTGCATGTGCCGGTGTAGGCGTAGGGGTTCCCGTCGGGTCGTTTGTCATCATTGATCTTGTTGATATACTGATCAAAGTACAAGCTTCTCGCCTGTTCACTGTGATATATTGTTGATTGGTGGGCTTATACCCAACCGTTGATGTGGAGACCGTCGAAAGTGAGCGCTGGAGAGGTTTCGCGAATGGCAAGCAACCCCCTGTCAGTGTCTATGGTGTAGCCGTGAGGAATGGCTCTCTATGCAGCGGATTTCTGGTGTCGTCGATGATGTCGTACGTGGACCTGATACTCGTTACATCATCCGATCTCGCTCTGACTCGCCCGTCCATTATAAGAAGCCTCGGTGACGAGCCATCTGTGAGTCTTGTCGCTCATAGCTAGCAACCCAGCCGACCCCAGAGGCACCATGTGATGGCTAGACTGACTCGCGACTAGTTTATAGCTGCGTTATAGTATATAGCAGTGCCATCCCCTGCATCCCCAGATTCTTCGCCTCATCTTGGACGAGAAGCTCGAATAGTTTGTCTGGGGTGTTGGTCAGGCCTAGGCTACTGATGGTTGCGTCAAATATATATCGGATAGGAGCTTCGAGAAGGTTTCGGTTTCCCAATCTTTCAGCTTCCTTTTCGGAGAGAACAATCGCGTAGAATGCTTCGCCGAGGTTCGTAACACGGCGAACATCAGGGTCTTCCAGCATCTGTCCTCTGATGTCCCTCTGAACGCACCAAAATCGTCGTGATACGCTCGCCAAGAGTTAGGCTACCTCCAAGGCCAGTGGGCGACTTCACTGAGGGACCGTCAACTCAGAGTCTTCTGGCAATGACCGATATATAAGGCACCGTGGAATGGTGATTGGTAATAGCGGCGTAATAGTATATAGAATAGCTTGGTGTCTTTCCCAGATTCTTGGCCTTGTCGGGAATCGGGGGCTCCAATAGCTTGTTGGCTTGTCTGTTGTAGTTGAACAGATCAATGAGCTCGCTACAGGTGGGAAACATCTTCTTGATCCCTTGAATGCGATTGCAAGCCGTAGCGGGAAAGCGAACTTGTTGGGTCGTACGTATGGCCCTTTCGTGGTCGAGCGCTGAGTTCTCGGTGACCGGTTTTAAATACCCGAGGCCGATAGCTCGTTGGCCGTCTTTTGTTCAGGCCCAGGCCAATGATGGCCGTGTCAAATATATAGTGGATAACAGTTGTTCGAGAAGGATTTTGTGTCCCATTCTCTCTGTTCTCTCTCCCAAAGAACGATCTTGTCGAATGCTTCGCCGAGGTGTGTAGCATTTGCGGCACCTGCCCTCGACAGCTGCATTTAACCAGCCAGAACTCTCTTTATAAGCTTGCCAGGTCGCAGTCTGTAGGCTCCCCGTTGACGGTCAGGGGGGACTTCGCTAGGGCGTGTTGACGCACAGTCTGCGTGCAATGCCCGATATATATCTCCGGCGAGCTCATGCTTGTCGGCGAGCCAGGTCATGGATATCCCCGTAGAAGGTAGACCGTGGAGTAGAAGGGGATGACTCTTTGGGAAGAGTGCGAAAGCAACAAGAAAGGGATGAAAGGCCATGTCCATACCTTGAGTATAGTATAAGTGATGAAGATTCAAGAATTCCATCTCAGACCGGGACCGCTGCCCTATTTATCCCCATCCTGTCGACTCGTTGCGTCGGCGTGGATGACTCCGATCGTGCTGCGTCTCATTAGCGAATGATTGTGAAGCCTTGGGTAAATAATTTGGCAACTTGATCCCAAATTGACGAGCTGATTCTACTGCTTGGTGAAGATTGTCCAGCATCTTGTGAGGCATGACCTGATTCCTTTGATGTGCATTCTCATCACTCAACTGCACCCCAATCACCAAGCGCCTACTGAGACTACAGCGGGGCTTGTAGGGCTGAGTCTAGCACGCTTGCTCATTCGTTGCGCATGGCATGCGTCAGCTTGGCAAGCCAAATTTGCCTGTTAAGGGAAGCATGTCGCGAGACACCAAGCTCAAGCTTGCCTCAAACAAGCAACCATACCGCTAAACCTCGGTGAGAAAGCGGCCTTCGTCCTTTGCTGATTGCCTCTTGTGGCAACAGCAGTGTTTGTAGGGCTGAGCAAGCCAAACAACAGGCTACTCCGTAAAGAATTCACGACATCCGTCGGGTCGGTCGATAAATGATTGCTAGGCTCGTACGGACAACCGAAGGATACGGAATTGCTGCAGCCCCCATGGCCCGGGGGTAAGCACTAGGCCCCCAAACGGCCAGGGATCAGCCAAAAAGAGGCGCTGCAGAAGCCCCATCCATTGGCGAACCAGCCAACGAGACGTTGACGCCTCGGAAGTTCAGCTCGGACTCAGAAACGGCGTAGATCTGCCCCCAGCGAAGGATCCAGAGGAATGTCGCAGTGGGAGATTGCGCCTGGCTGAAGCTGCGACACTGCGAATTCGCAGCCACGACAGGGGTGTGTCTCTCTCAACACAGCCCGTTTTTTCTCGTCTGGTCTGGTCTGGTCTGGTCACGTTTCGGAACGGCTCAAGGGCAGACGTCTCCCCTCCGCCGGAACCTCCACCGGAACCCCAGTTTCTAGTTTTTTGAGCCATGAGCCGCAGATGCGCGCTTAGACGAGCAAGGGTGCAGGGATATCAAAGGTAACCTCAGCGAGGAAGCAGTAGCACGTACCGTGCTGCTACGGCTCAACTGCCGTTGTCGATACCTCCCAGATTTCCCTTCTCGACAGCACTACGGATTCTGCTTCTACCGCCATCTCTCCCTCTTTCTCCCCTTCTCCCCCGCCAAAGTGGATGAAACCTCGACGGCTCCGCGAATCACAGCAGCCGATCCCGAGTGCACCAGATATGCCGCCACCATGGCCGTCGAGCTTCCCCGCAACCGGTGGCCAATGATACCGGGCCATCTCACGGACGTGGGGAGGATCCGCTCCGAACCCAGCCTCGAAGAACAGCGCCGTGCTGTACAATACGGATGCTAGGCTAGTTAACTGTGCGCTGCGCTGCCGCAGCCGCAGAAATTCGACGGCGGAGACAAAAGAGGGTAGGACGTTTGACGCTTCCCTCCCCTTGCTGGGGATGCATGTGCGTGTACATAATGTCAAAGCTCAACCCATGTGTCAGAAGTGAGAGGATCTTGGTGGAGTTTCGCAGCTTCTGATTCCTCTCTCCCGTCCGCCCTAGTTGCGCCCGTCGGGTCCCTGACAAATCATTGCATGCAGAGCCCCGGAGCCGACCCAGGGTACATGGATGGGCGTCTCCAAGCTACACTACATCCATACCTACAAGATGCCGCCGCAGTTGAAACGAAACCGTGTTGGGGCATCAAATCCGCACATCAATGTCCATAGAGCCCGGAGATCCATACTGCAACTGCAGGTCTGGCTGATTACCTATTATTATGTATGCACACTCGGGCAAGTTTGTCATGGGGATAGACCCGGATAGTCTACTGACACCGTACATCCGGGCTCCATGAGCGGCACCTAGAGTACTCGCAGAATCCCATTGCAACTCAACCGTCCCCATCTGCCACAAACTACTGCACCTCTACGGTTAAACAAGGAGACCTAAAAGCACATGTGCTAACCCAATGGATCGTTTCTGGCTGCGCATCTCGGAACCAGTCCTTGCTTCGGACTGAAGGCGAATACGCATCGCTCCCCAACTGCAGCCTCCCCCAGGCACCGGATGGGCGCCCCTAGACGTACGGTCTCTGCATATTCCATCCATCCATATCCCTCATCTTCCCAAGCCCGTCTTCCCCATCCCGCATGGCTCCCGCATGGCTACGTACCGCTTTGACTCTCCAGCCCTGGTAACCTGGGGCAGATCAGCCGACCATTGCCTAAAATGGCCACAGCTCGAACCCTCAAGCAGACATCTTCACAAGCCTCTCCCTCTCCCTCGAAGAAGGGGAGAACCCCTCCATGCCCGGACCCGCGTCTCGCAAGCTGCACGCCCCCAAAAGCCGCAGCCGCCGCGTGTAAGTAAGACGAGCAATTAACCTTTGGTATGGTAGGCAACCTGAAAAACGGTGCACCATCGTCAGCTGCTTGCCCCAATAATTGCTGATTTATTCAAGGCCTGTCCAGAATAGTCTGAAAGTTGCGTTCTGCCGTGGCCTTGTCGAGTGTCACCCTCCCCACCTTGACGTCGTTGTCGTGGATCTGGACACCCACCTCTGGTTGATGGCTGGCGCTGCCGACACTAGGGAGAATACAGTAGGGAACCGCTCTCACACACACGCGCACGACACAACGCACTGTTGTAGACTGTGCTTGTGCGTTCCCCAGATCAACCTCATCTAACAAGGTTCAACCTTGGGACACCAAGTAAGCGCGGAGATGCAACGGCAAGCTGCGGTTCCTCGTGTGTTCCTGACCCGAAAGAACACATGGCATTCGTACTCGTCTGTCTCGGTGCCCCCACTGCGAGCTTTGGCCCATCCCCTCACTGAATCGAGCAGGCAGTTAATCAAATTGCACGTATCCATCCAGATCTCTGGTTGCTGGGGGACAGAATGGGGGTCCAAGGAACGCTGCCTCGGCGTAAAGGGGAGCGAGCCTGGAACCCCGCACTCGCGTCCACACCGAACAAAAAAAAAGTGACCCTCGCTTGTCCTCAATGATGAGCGACAACTCAAGCAAGCGTCTTTGGCCAGGACATGACTGGCCCGTCGTCAAAGTCTCCAATTCCTGGGGAGCCGTTCATCCTAGCCCTTCTACTGTACACAAGCCCGCGAAACTGTCCCTAATCCTGGCTAGCCTCTACCTTTTCTGCAAGCCCCGTGACTTTCCGTCCAGCTTCCTCTAGGCCGACAGGCTGGCAAGACGTGAATCCAAGCTCGTCTCGTCGCGGACCCGCAGACTCGCTGGGCGATTGCGGCTCCGCTGCGTGTCCGTCGTGCCGGGGACGGCGGGGTTAGCTAGACCCACACCTCTCCCCCCAAGCCTGGGGACGAGACAGAGAGATGGATGCTACCTAGCGGAGAGATGCCAAAGAGATGTGAGCTTGGATGATACGCTCCGTCTCCATCATGGCCAACGTTAATGCTTCGGATTTCATCGTCCTTGGTCAGTGAGCCGACGCTTAGTCCCCCCCGGCATCTGTTTCGTCTTCCTCAACGCCAATAACTCGACAACTCCAACCTTCAAGCATGGGATCCCCTTCTTCGAGAGCCGCAAACACAATTGCATCAAACTTACTCGCTCTGCTAAGTGGCTGCGCGGTTGTATGGAACACTGGTCAGGCGCTCTCCGCAAAGCCGTAAGAGCCGCATATTTGTTGGGATTGGAGACCCCTTCCCAGCCCCAATCCGACCGAGACCCAGGTCTCGTCCTGCGATATCAAGCATCTACGGGTCCGCGACTCCATGTTTTCTACCCCGCTAGATCACACTCGTCCCTATAACTGGATTGCATACCCCACATCCGGGGCCGCATTCTTCTCCTCATCCCCGACCTCAGGGGACCGTCCGATCCTAGCCGGCCGGGTCAGGCACAACGTGGGCGTGAGGATAAGCAGCGGCTTAGATATGCAGATCTAAACCCCAGACTTCCGTTGCCACGAGCATCACCGCACGACGACACGTTGGTCGGTGCCACATGGACTGACCATCCCACGCCCCGTGTCCTCGGGCCATGGCACCATGGCGCCTGGCTGTCTCTTGTCCGCACCGACTCAACGGCGCGTCGTCTGGTGGTCTATGCTTTCACTCAAATACCTCGCATGGACTGATGTTGGTCGTTCAGCTCCGAATTGCCACGGCAATCTTCGGAACTTGCGGCGGCTCCTTATGCCCCGGATTCCCACCCCAGACGCCCAGCCCTTTACCCAGGGCATGGTTATCCCCAGACTCGTCTCCCCAGACTTTGGCCCTCCCAGGCTCTCAGAAACTTGGACTATGTGCTAGGTTGCTGAGCTTGGTTTCAATGTTGCTTTGATGCAAGTGTCCTCTATAAACCACAATTCATATCTCAAGTCTCACCCAAGAGATCTGGACATGACCCCATTTGCTCCTGGAGAGCGTTTGTGGTCGACCCTTGTTAACTCGAATGGTTTGTAATTGTTCTTCTGTTCATCCCGGCATAATCATCCAACTTGTTGACCCAGGAGACGCCATGTTTTTCGTCAACCATGGTGATGTTGCGAGGAACAAGAAGACACTGCTAGGCTTCAAGCGAAGCGTAGCAAACACTCCAAGAAAACTCGAAGGAGTTTCGGATTCGATACGGTAAGTCTGTGGCATCCTGCTAGTGAATGATCGATCCCTCTCATGTCGAAGGATGGGATTGTCCCAAGTTGTTTATTCTACTGTTTGCTTCGCTGAAACGCCCTTGGCTAGGTACCTAGCCAATGGCAATGCTCCACTATCTGCGAATAGCCGTTAGGGAAGGAGGCAACAACCTGGAGCAACAAGTGCAGTGGCTCACCAAACAGTAAATGCAGTTGCCTTCCATCCAATGGAACGAGGCAGCCACTACGAGATACTTCCTTCCTCTTACACCTTTTACCATTCGTAAAAAAAAACCTCCCACTTCAACCCTTCCAAGCTGATTCCTGCACCTTTCACCATTCCTTGATTTTCCCCACTTCAACCTCCCTTTTAATCTGATCACTGGATTCGGTCTGCGAAGACTCAGCCGTGTGCACACATGCACACATCTGTTCGCTATGGCGGTGTTGGCTGGCACTCCTCATGTTTCGGCGCGGGTCAGAGTTGCTGGCGAGGTTACGACGGAATATGAAGCCCTGGACGACTGTCAGATTGCCGACACGAATGACGCAGCATCCTCTACGTCCCACTGTTACATCGAGTCTAAGACAGGGGCAGAGTTTAGCGTTGAGGTAACAATTGCTCCTGATTTCCCATTTGCCAGGGAACACGATACGGTAGCCGCTCACGTCTACATTGACGGCGGTTGGGTGTCAAGCGCCTTAGTTGAGAAGCATTTTCTTCATTTCTTTCAGCAACCCTACACTATGGAAATATCATACGCCAAGTGCCGCACGGAAACAGATGGACCGCTTGTTCTAAAGAACTTCGCCTTTGCCCCCATTACGAGAAGTACCTATTCCCGTCACTGGTGCGCAGAGGGATAGCTAATGAAATCACGCAGCCGACACCACAAGCCATGATAAGGTAGCCAGCGACGCCCAACGCGCTAAGTGGTTGGGCACTATCAGGGTGAAGATATTCACTGCTAAATACGAGGGCACGGAGGACTGGAGGACCGTGCCTGTCTATCGAGAGAAAGATATGGAGTTTTCAGAGAAGGCCATGAAGGGCAGGGAATTGAGCCATGGTACCTGGTACGTGTTGTTCGAATGAAATTGCAACGAGAAGCTAATAAACTGTAGTCTTACTGAAAGTACCCGAGAACCGCCGGCGAAAGCGTCCAAGCTAAGCGACTACAAGCTACTTGGAACATTCATCTTCTACTATAGATCTCACGGTACGCGGCTGGTTTTGTTCGACACGGGCGTGGGCGATAACTAACGAGAAGCGCAGAAGCCCTTCGACATGAGATGATTATACCCCGGTCACCGTCACCCATAGCGTCGAAACCACCTGAGCGGGATCCAATCGAGGAGGGTCTTTCCCTTCTATCGGAGGACGAAGTTCGGCGCCTTGCCGCAGAACGATTACGTGACATGCAGGTAAGACGTCTTCTGTCGATACCAGATTGACTTGCTCTCTCTTTAATGATTAGGGTAGAGGGAGGAGATTTGACAAGCCAGTTGGGAATGCATTTACTAATGAAGGTTTTAGGTCAAGAGGGAGCCACGTCGCGTCAAACGAGAAGGCGAGTCAACACCAATCTTACAAGTACGACCGCTTAAGGCAATTAAGCTCGACGATGGGACGGAGGTCTTTGACCTTACAGATGATTGAGAGGGATGCAGAATGTTGATTTGTGGAACCGGGTTTTTGATGGATGAACAATGGTAATGGCGAATGGAGTTGCATGCTGTTCTTTCGGCCTGGGATATGGCGGCTAGGGTCAAGATGTGAGAATTTTGATGATACGGGATGACATGTCTGATATTAAAGACAATTTCAAGGCCATCGCAGTCGCTAAAAATGATGGAATGTCTCCCTTGCTTCCAAGAGTTGAGTACTGTGATTGACATTTGTCGCTTTCGGACTCGACACTCAATCGCTGTGGAGTGACAGTGGTCGAGGCTCAGCCGCGCTCCACGCTGGTACCTGCAGCGCAAGCGGCGATTGGTGCACACAGCTCCCTGCCAAGCCGCCAGCGTGAACCTCCTCCGTTCTCCTTTCACCGAAACCCCCAAACCCCCATGACGTTGCATCTCGACTCCTCCTCAACACGCTCCTCCCTATCGCATCGAATCGCCCGCGTCGCGTCTCATCTCGTCCTGCCCCGGCACTCGACCATGCCCTCGTGCGGAAATGCTGCATCTCCCACCGCATAGGTAGCCGTCTCAACGCACGCGCTCGCCGCTGAGTGGCCTCCTCTCCCGCAATGGCGCCAGACGCACCGAGCAACATCCGGGTCTTCATCCGCTGGCACGACCAGACTGTCTTCGCCGGCGAGGAAGTCAAGTGTACCATCACATTCAAGAATGTAGCGCCTGGCCCGGGCCAGTCGAGGCAGCCGCCGCCACAGTCGGAACGAAGTCGACTGGCCTCGCCCCTTCAAGGCCGCCCCAAGTCAAACCATGGCTTAACCCCGCCGCCGTCGGCATCCTCGGGCAGAGGGCATCGTCGCTCTGCTCTATCACTGAGCGTTCCCTCGTCGCAGTCACATAGCCGGTCGGGCTCCGTACAATGGCCATCGCCAGCGAGCACGAGCGACCGCCGCCCGAGTCATTCCCACAAGCGCTCCGTGTCTATCGTCTCGATTGGGTCTACCACCACAGTCGATGATCATCTGCAACGGCATGAAGTACCAACGCGGCCCCAACGGCCCCATCGTGGTCACGGCCGCGCTTCCAGTTTGCAGATTATCCCTCGAGCTCAGACCCAACCCCCCTCTGGGCCTCATTCAGGTAAGCATTGCATTCTAGGGCACCTGGCTGCTCCTGACATCTTTCAGCATCTTTCTCTCCTCGCCTCTCTAGCTCTCCCTTATTTCACGCCTCATACCCACCACCTGACCGATTTGGCCGGATGGTTCGACCACCAACAGCTCCGAATTCGCCAGCAATAGCCAGTCGAAGGTCCCCTAGGATATCCCCAAGACCATCAGCAAACCCGATGCCAGAATTC
This sequence comes from Fusarium albosuccineum, assembly GCA_012931995.1. NCBI lineage: Eukaryota > Fungi > Ascomycota > Sordariomycetes > Hypocreales > Nectriaceae > Fusarium > Fusarium albosuccineum. The sequence continues at coordinate 27,353 of JAADYS010000697.1, read as the reverse complement.
CGGTTTCCTGCTGCGCCTTCGCCGACGGCAGAAGTACCGCCGGCCCAATCTAGACCACCAAACGAAAACATGCTCAGCCCAAGAAACGGCGGAGGCGACGTTAGTGGTTTAGCATTTCGCTCCAAAGATGGTGTTCCCACCATCAACGAGCAACCTGCTCCTGCTGCCCGTATCTTGGCGAGCAGCAGCGTCTTGGGCGGGACACCGCGGAGTAGTGGTGAATTCTACTCTGTCAGCAACAATTCCTCGGAAACGCTCGTGTCAGAATATGTCACACAACAGCCAGCACGAGGTCATGGACGATCACTGCGAAGAAGCCTTGGTATGGCATCACCACAGTCGAGAGTGCCAGAATCACTCATGATGGGTTACGCTCAATTGCAAGGATCCTTCATGCTGGACGGATCATTGATCAGCCTCGGACCATTTGACCAAGTCAAGAAGAAGGCTATCGTCGGTCAAGGTGGTGGTGTGGTTGGTCTTGAGTCCAAACGCGATAGTGGCCTTCTCGGAGGATTTGGCTGGGGTCGCATCAGCAGCTCGCTGGGTGACCTTTTGGGGGGAGGAGAGCTCAGCACCATCAAGGAGATGCGTGGAGTTGCGAACTCCAAATCCGTACCCCTTCTTACGACACCACAGTCGATTCTCTTTGTTGATTTACAGTTAGCACCCGGAGAGAGCCGGGTGTTTGAGTATTCGTTCCGATTGCCAAAGGGATTGCCCCCAACCCACCGCGGAAAGGCCGTCAAAATCTCGTACAGCCTGGTTATTGGAACACAGAGAGCTGGAGGAACAAAGGAGCAACAGGTCAAATCGGTCGAGGTCCCTTTTCGAGTCTTGGGAAGCGTGAACAGTCACGGTGAGATTTTGGGGCATGATCTCATGAATCCCTATATTCTGCTTCGAGACCAGGCGCAGGTCAAGAGCCCACCGAATGCCGACAAAACACCCAAGACTAATGGGGCGCAAGGACGGGAATCGTCGCTAAACGATTTCCTGCTCTACGTGGATGATTTGGTACACAGGCCTCGAGATGAAAGTGGTAGCATCCTTCTCTCGCCAACGGGGGGAGGAAACTCAAGACGACCATCGGCATTTGAGGATGCTGGCACGGCACAGGAAGCTATTCATCTCGCGATCATGAGAAGTAATATGACTGCCGGTGGACAGCAGAGCCCCAACAGGTTCGAAATTGCGCGCAACGGACAGCGTGTTGGCGTTGTCATGCTTACGAGGCCCGCATATCGACTGGGAGAAGTTGTTACGATGGCGATTGATTTCACAGATGCCGACATTCCGTGCTACGCGGTACACACTACACTTGAGACCTCTGAGAAGGTCGACGCGTCCCTGGCGATACGGTCTGAATCGAGCATTCACCGAGTGACGCGAAAGGTACACTCATCGTCCTCAGAAGCGACTATGTACTCACGACGGGTCACGTTTAATCCCACAATCCCGATTACTGCCACTCCAGAGTTTGTGACAAGCGGAGTTAGCCTGGATTGGAAGATTCGGATCGAATTCGTGGTGCCGTCACAAGGAAGTAATTCTCCCGGCAGCAGCGAGCGGCTAGCGCCTCATCCGCTACTGGAGCAGATATCACAAGACGAGAAGGGAGGCACGGTGCTTGTGGCCGTGGAGAATCTGATATGTGAGAGTTTTGAAATTGCGGTACCCCTGCGCGTGTACGGCGCAGTTGGGACAGGGCTTGAGCGGCTTGAACGAGACGAGGCATCAGAAGAGGGCCTTGCAGTATGATGGGAGTTACTGGATTGATGGAGAAAACTGGTCTTGCTTGGAAAGTAAACTTACCCAAGGGATATTGGACGGCTGGGTTTGAGGAGAGTATGTAGGATGAAAGCTCGTGAAGATGAAGATGAGGATTAAACAGAACATGGGTTTAGAGAGGAGTCTGCCAAGGTTGGGACGGATACAAACCTCAAGTAAGAGGACCATTTTGGGGTTAAGGGAGCACGGGCCAATAGCATGAGGATGTGCGACTGTAGTATAAGTGACAATTGAGTTGTAAATGTTTAATGCATGCACCCGCAAGACAGATGGCCAAGATGAACGAGGCACCAGACACGAGATGAGAACGCGTAACTTGTTCGGCAGATAAGGCTGTCGACAGTCAACAATGGACACGGACTCGAGCTAACTGTCAGCCAGAGCCGTGGAAAAGGAAAAGGAAAAGGGGATCGATTGATTGCCTCGTTCAAGAGCCGGGATTTGATGGGATCGGCTGGTCTGGCACCAACAGCCACCGTGCTGGGACCCTGGGTGAAGAAGTGAGACAGCCGTGTTTAATAGGTACAAAGATAACAAGCAAATAGCTGCGGATGCTATGAGTATGGGGATAACAGGTTGGGACGGTGGCGGGAGAATCCTCATTTCACGATGTGCCGGGGTTGAGGTTTGGCGACAGGCATGGATTGGCGGATAATAAGCAGCCCTTTCTATTCGAGGAAAGGGCGTCTTGTTTGGTGTTGAACTTAGTTTACGAGCAGGATTTGCTTGTCTGGTGGCTTTGGACCGAAGGACGGCACTTGATTTGGGTGGGGGATGGATGGAGTGAGTGGGTGTTTTTGTTATTGGTGTTGATGTTGATGGTCGGCCAACCGCGGCATGCTGGGAGGAGGCTGAGGAGGAGTGACACCGCGTTGTGGCTGCTGGCTCGACAACGACGAGGATGGGTGAGACGGGTGGAAATAGGTAGGTGGGAAGCATGTGTGATATCTATCAAGTGTGATATCTGTATGTATATCCATCTAAATGAAACACAAAACTCAAGCTGCAGAGAGCTGAGTAAAGTCGGGTCTGAAACCCCGTGCATCGGTAGCTGTCAAATCTTGCCCGGCCCTGGCCGCAGCGTCAAGGCCCCCCCTAACGTGATCACCAACCGATGCTCTAAAGGCACCAGGGCAATCCTCATTCACCGTCCAGGCCGCAAGTGACTCGAGGTGACAGCCACTAACGGGAGCGCTAGGTGCCGGGATGCCACGGCCAAGCGTCTGCGCTCTCAGGCCACTGGGAAGGCCCTGGTGGCCCGGGCTTGGGAGCTGCAGGGCCCCCGGCCAACGGACCCATGGCTCTGACCAAAACAAACCTTGCAAGCCTCCAGCTGGCCCGAGGGTCGGGGCAGGCGCCCTGCCTCCCCCAAGCCCAAGCCCAAGGCCCTGGCTGGGCTTGAGCTTGGGGCTCTCTCTCTTCGTCGCCGGGAATGTCAAGACCTTCAACATTCCATCCGCAAACCGGTCCAAACCTTCTTTCCTCGCCCTCTCTCTTTCTTTCTTTCTCCCCCAAACCCACGCTCGTTACGCCTTCAATTCAGCTCGTCACCCACTGCAATTGCCACTCGTTTCTGTCCCAATAGTCGCTGTGCGCATGACTCTTTTCTTTTGTTCCAGCCCCTCTGATTCAGCAGCTAACCGCCCCCCCGCAGCCTTTAAGCTTTTCCCACGATTTTCGACCTCTCTTGCCTGCCATTCTCCTCACGCCGGCCCGCAGCAGCTCCCCGACTTACACCGCCCGCCATCCACTTTTACAAGCATCATCCTGTTTCTTTTGCGTCAACCAACCTGATCCTCTCTGATTCTTGTTTCTCGGCCGATAACGTGAAAAACAACAAGCTGGTTCTGAACTTGTTCTTCCTTTTCTGTGCCCGCTGAGTCGTTGTTGAACCTGGCACCACTTTTCAATGGTTCTTCTTTGTTGATCACTCGCAACTCTCAACCTCGTCTCCACGATACGGCCCTCTCCAGCATCTCCTCCCAAGTGTCAATGGCGGCGATATGGCGGCGACTCCCTCCCACGGCCGTTTCAAGCTCACTCCCTCCAACTCTCCCTTCCTAGCTCGTCCTACTAGGTCCTCCAGATCGCCCATGCGTGGCCGTTCCTTCAATGACTCCTCCAAGCTCTCCTTGAAGCGTGTTATCGGCACCACCTGTTCCACGCCCACAGGTTTCGATACGCTCCCCTCCTCCTTCGCCTACATTGCCGGCGGTGCTGTTGTTGTGGTTGATGTTACCGGCGAGAACCACTCTCAACGCTTCTACCGTGCTCGACCTACCGCAGTGCCCCTCTACTCAGTAGCAACTTTTCAGAACACGCCTTCTACGCCAACAGGTACCCCCAAGGCTAACGATAGCCGTGGTCGAGTTGCTCCCAGCTTTCGAAACTCACCCCATACCTCGTCTGACTGGAACGATTCTCCTGGTAGCAATACGTGGACGAGCCGTGAGCGAATCAAGGCAGCTACGTGCTTGGCGTTGAGTCGGGATGGCAAATACTTGGCCGTTGGCGAGACTGGCTACGCTCCTCGTGTCTTGGTCTTCAGTTTACACGACACTTCCGATTCTCCTCTGATTTCTATTAGCGAGCATGCTTTTGGCGTCAATGCCGTAGCATGGTCGTCGGACACCCAGTACCTGGCGTCTTTGGGTGCTGCCAACGATGGGTTTCTTTACATCTGGAAGGTCGATTCCCGTACCGGTGCTGCTAGGCTGTTCAAACAAAACCGATGCACCTCGTACGTCAAAGACATGGTGTGGATGGGTAACTGTCTCATCACGCTCGGGGTTCGGCATGTGAAGATGTGGAAGCCCGATGACGGACCGGCCATTTCTCCCACCAAACTGAAATTTCTTAGTGACCAGCCGCCGGCGTCTACTCCGCCTTCCCAGAGGACCCTGCCGGGGCGTAATATCCTGCTGGGCTCCCTCTTGGAGGCTACCTTTACTTGCGCCGCTGTTGTCAAAGATTCCGGCCTCATTGTCTGCTCAGAAACGGGCGACGTGTGTATTCTGGAGGATGACGACAGGCAAATGAGGTTGCGAAAGGTTCTTGGCCTGGACTTTTCTATAACCACCATTGCCATCAGAAATGATGTGGCCTATGTGGGCGGCAAGAACGGCCATTTTGCCGTGCTGGATGTTGAAGCTGTATTGGACGGCCGGCCCGCAGCAGCATGTGTTCGAGAGATGACAGAGCCTTCCACTGGGCACATCGCGATGGGATTCCTAAAGGACAAACTTGTTACCATTGACTCGCAGCAATCCATCGACATCTGGAATTCTGATCATGTCCCGGGCAAGGACGCTCAAGCTGTGGCTAATATTCCCATCCCTGGCCATGGGCAACCGGTTACGGGCATCCAAGTGTTACAGAAGCCCAATGATTTGGATGCATCGTTTCTGACATGGACAGTCTCGGGCAACGTCACTTTCTGGACCCTGGAGGGACAAGTGAAAGCCTCGATTGACGTCCCTATTGAGATGGTTGAACCCGAAAACGAGATGGATCCAATTAACCAACTGACATGTGCCCGCACAACGAGTGACGGGAAGCTTCTTGTCTCTGCAGATCGACTGGGTGTCCTGCGTGTGACAGACATTGCCACAAAGGACTCGGTGCTTGACATGAAGGCTCACACGGCCGACTGTCGCTGCGTGAGTGTTTACGACACCAACTCAAAATTTCTCATGGCATCATGCGGGAGAGACCGCACCACTCAACTTTTCCACCGGACTGTGGATGGTTCTATCGAACATTTTCAGACACTTGAGTTTGCGGCCAAGGTTGTGCAAGTCACGATTCCTTCTGAAGACAAGGTCTTGACTTGTTCCTTTGACCGGACACTTCAAATACACGATATCATCACTAAAGAAGGCGATCCAGATGCTATCGCCGCCATTCCTTCTAGGGTTATTTCACTTCGAGCTTCGCCGAGCTCAATGGTCCTGGGTCCCGGCCAACGGACCGTATTTGTTTCGCTTCTGGACCGATCTATTTGCCAATACGACCTCAATACAGGTCGCAAGATTTCGTGTTTCAAGTGCACGGATGAGAGTAGAGGCGATTCTGCAGTGCTCGACTCGCTTTCTTTTGGGCAATGGCCACCAAAGGATCAGGACTTTTTACTGGGGACTTCCAACACGGACAAGTCTATCAGATTATACGACGCTCAGACGGGTGCTTTCATAGACCGCGAATGGGGACATACGGAATCAATCAATGGGGTTTGCTTGATCGAAGACGAAGATGGAAGCCGCAAGGTCGTGAGCGTTGGGTCAGACGGCACGATGATGATTTGGGCACTGGATCTAAATGATCCGCTGCCAGGCTCGATGAGTAGGGATCCATCGCCGGCCAAAGATATTGTCTCTGGGCGTCCACCGCTCCGAAGAGTGTTGTCCAAAGCCGAATTGGCGGAGTTTCAACGCCCCTCACAAGCATCAGGACGAAGATCACCGCCGAGAACGCTCCAACGACGAACCTCCCGGTTCAATCTGGCTGCCAGTGTTGCCAAGACACCGACCAACACATACCCAACAAGCCCAGGAAGTACAGCCATGGATGATACACCGTCACGACGACCTTCGGCAGACACCCGAGTCAGCCCCCCAGCGAGTCCCAGAGCGAAGATTACCAGACGACCATCGCTTCCCGCTCTCGGGACAACTGCTCGCAAAAAGACATCATCTTCCAACTTACGCGGCTTTGGATCATTGAACATGGCAACAGAGCAAACATGTCGCCAATTGAGGTCTTATAGGAAGAAGCTTGCTTCTTCAGAACCTATCAGCCAGGACAACCTGACCGAGCTGGATCAGGAGTTGCGATTGACGGCAGCGGCGCTTGGCGATCGAGCAATTCGAAGCAAGGCCATGAATGAGACGGTCCTGAGTGGCCTACTCGACCAGTATTCGGAGAGGCTGGTCACATTATTAGATGAAAAACTGCGTCTCAGCTACCAGCCTAGGGACCCTGCGGACAGGGACGTGGAGAGTCCTGATGAAGAGGGCCAGCGGAGCGCAGACGGGGACTCGAGTTCCCTCTCACCATAGTATATCTCTCAGTCTCATGTATTATTGCGAGACATTTCTTTTCTTGTTTTATTGCTTACACGGAAGAGAACGGGCAACGGCGTTTTATGGTGTATAGAATCGATGGGTAGGGCGGCCAAAGGATAAGGTCAAGCGTGGAGAGCACTCCGCTGACCGAATTCATCATGATACCACTGGGGTCTGGAGTACAGGCTGTTGTTACTTTTTACAAGGCACTATTAAGATGCAATCTATCATTACCGCCGGGCTCGGCGCTTCATTGGTGATGCTACTGATCTCCGTGATGCATCCGCGCTTGCCAATCGCCGTAGAGTCGTCAGAAATTCCCTCAACATTTGACTGACTACCGAGTCAAGACGGAAAGTACATACGTTTACCATGTCATAGCTCGCTTGCCGCGCCTGGCGATAGCGTGTCGACGCTCAGGGGCATCACGTGATTGGCCAGGCCTTAGCGTTGTTGGAGGCTGGGACGGCTCAGCCCAATTTTCTTCCCTGCATCATCGAAATTTCACCGTCCATCAGCTCATCTCGCGCAACATTTCCGCCGACTGCAATCACGTGACATCTTGCCAGTCGATCGCGAAACCGAAGAAAAAAATTACCACACCACGGTCCGACGGTCGAGCGCGTCGCAACAGGAGGCTCCAAACACTCAACTGCACCAGATGAAAGGCCCCGAGGTTGCCACTGACGGGTTTGGAGTCATTGACTAAGGTTGCCTGTACGTGTCTTTTTTCTGATAGTGCCACGGTCATGACGTAGCCGTGTTTCTTTGTTTCGCGACGACGACGCCTAACTAGACATTTCATATCACAGACCGTGGCGCCGGTTCATCTTCTTGCGAGACGTGAAGGCCCCCTGGATAGCTGGCGAGGTGGACCGCGGGGCATGAATCAACCGGCCGCCTATACGCCCCTCGAGTCGCTGTTCCTAATCCAGTCGTTGCTGACCCATGGAGTCGACACTGGGGCCTTCGCGCGCATCTCGGAGCTTCTCACCAATCACTCGCTCATCAAGGAAGGCCAGACGTATGACCCTGAACGGTTGAAACCAGACGCGCTGGAACGGCTGTTCCAGCTGCTGCTGCGAGATGAATTGAGGGGTGACGCCGAACCGGAGGATGTGACAGCTGGTTCTCCTGGTTCGCCCGGTTCGAGGAAGAGGAAGCTTGGGAGCCCGCCGTTACCGACATTCAAGGAAATCTACGAACACGTCGAGAAGATCCCCGCGATTGTCGATCGCCTCTTTGCGCGATACCGCGATAATATTGTCAAGCAGATCCGAGAGGATGAACGGCGATTCGAAACGGTCCAGAAGGAGATACAACTGCTTGAGCGAACCGAGAGGGAGCGACGCGCCAGGGCCGCCAGCCAGAATGGAACACCCGTCCTCGCTTCGAGGGATGCGAAACCTGTCCTGGCGCCTAATGGCCCATCACCATCACCTACTCCAGCACCGATCCCAGCGACACCAGCTGCCGTCCGGAGAGCACCTACTCAGCATACACCTGTGATTCCGCCAAAGCCCCCAACGCCTCATGTTGCACCTCCGACTGTCGCGCCCCCGAACCATCTGCCCGCTGGAACGCCGCCAATTCGACCATCGCCGTCCCCGAAGCCTCCTAACGGCACGGGTTCAGTGCTTCAACCTCCCGCAGGCCTGCCTCAGTCTGGCCCACGATCGCTGCAGCCGCCGTCGCAATCGCCGTCACAACCCCCCAAGCAGGCGATTACCCCGCGGCCTGAGATTGGGATCAAGCCGAAGGATGGCAACGCGACTTCTCAATCTGCGACTCCTGTAGCAGCCCCTCTCAAATGGGAGAAGCCTTATCAACCTCCGCAGGCAGCTCAAACTCATCCACGACACTATCAGGCTCCTGTTGCTCAAGGGCCGACAGCTCCTCCAGCAGCACAACCGCAGCAACACCAGCATCAGTCACACCAACAGCACCCACAACACTCACAACATCCTCAGCAGCAGCAATCCCAGCAGCAGCAGCATTGGCATCCTCAGCAAGGTGCTCAATCCTCCCCACAGCCTGCTGCCCAATCGCATCGGCCGCATCAACCTCATTCTCAGACACCTCAACACTCGCAACACCAGGCTCGACCGCAGCCGCCCCAGCCACCACAGGTCCAGCAGGTCCAGAAACCCCAACCTCCAGCACATCCACAACAGGGTCAGCCCGCACAACTACAGCACCAGCAGCGACCTCATCCGCCTCAACTCGCCCAACACCCCCAGCATCCTCAGGCTCCTCTATCAGCTCAGCACGCCCTCCATACTCAGCAACCTCCACATGCTCCTTCAGCACATCATGCTCAAGCTGCTCATCACCCTCAACCTCAGCGCGGCCAGCCACCGCAGTCCCGGCCAGCACCCCCGAAACCGGTGCTTGTTCCACCTCAACACGCTGGCCAGCTAGCACCGCCGTTACAGCCAGCGCCTCAACGGCACGCTGGCGATGCTTCTGGTGCCCAGGGTGCTCAGACGCTTCAGGCTCGGCCGACGTCGACGACCCCCGTACCACACCCGAGCCGTCCTATTCAGCCACCCCAGGGACAAGCTCAGCAAGGCCCTCGACAGATTGCTTCAGCATCACCAACTCCTCCGGCCGGCACTGCTGGTCCGATTGCTCCACCCCAGCAACGATGGCCACAGGGATACCAACCCCAGCAGGGACAACACCCTTCACCGTCCGCTTCTCCTACGCCTTTAGCTTCGAAAGCAGATAAAGCGTATAGCTCGCCTTACGTTACTCAACCCCCACGACCTGCTATCCCTGAGCGAATCATCCGACAAGCTGTTAATACCCCTGTTAAACGGCTTGGAACACCTTCTGCACCGCATACTCCAATTTCGGCCACTCCTACACACCTTACTCATGGGTTCGGGACCAGATGGGCTTCGCAATCGACACCATCGACACCAGGCCCTTTGAGTGTCGAGCCTGAAAGCCCAGCCTTCGAGCCTGTTAGCCCACCGCAGAAGCCGGCGACGTTGCCTAGCTCTACCAGCTCAACGCCCCGACCTCTCTCCAAGAGACAAGCTCCCAAGTCGATACCGAAGATAGAGCCCAATGCTCCAAAGTCTGCTCGAGGACGGTCGGCCCGAGCCGGACAGAAAGGCAGGGGAATCAGCGCTACTCCATCGCTTACTAGATCTAGGCGGAGCCAGTCTGTCATGTCTCATACAGATGAGCCTGCAACACAAAACTCTGAATCGGCACCCAAAATTAAGGATGAGGCGGCGACACCGCGACCTGCAGAAGAGACTGGCGACACGACCGCCGATGAGAGTGTTCCCGGTCGGCCCCAGATCGTAACACCAAGCAGTGTTTCCTCACGGCTACAGAAGCGGAAGCGACAAGACACACCTTCAGATCCTCCGCCACCAACAAGTCAAGTTTTGTGGACTCGTGGATTCACCAAGGTCTCTTCATCAGCTCTGGACCAGATCTCAAGCCATCGCGATGCCAACATGTTTGCCACTGCACTCCGCGAGAAGGATGCCCCCAACTACCGCCAGATTGTGCTACAGCCACAGGATATAACATCTATCCGTGCTGCTATCAAACATGGTAACAAGGCGGCTGTTCAAGCTGCCGCAGGCCTGCCGGGCGGCGACCCTGGCACTGCACATGTGTGGTTGCCGCTCTCCGAAGAGCTTGTCCCACCAAAAGGCATCATCAACAGCGCTCAGCTCGAACGTGAGCTAGTTCACATGTTCTGTAACGCCATCATGTACAACCCCGATCCCGACCGTGGCCCTGGGCCGGCCTTTATGAAACGATCCCAGGACGAGGAAGAAGAAATAGTAGGCTACCGCCTCGACGAGAACGGTGTCGTGAAGAATACACGCAGCATGTTTGTTGAAGTTGAGAAGCTTCTGGGCGACCTTAGAAGTGCAGAAAAGGAACGCAGCGCACCGCCGCCGTCCGTCAACCGCCCTGCCAGCGTCGCTACACCCGCCGAGGAGACAGGCGAGGACGAGGACGAGCCTGCTGAACGAGATACTGGGACAGTCAAGAGGCGACGGATTGGAACTAGAGGTTGATTGCCGTTTAACTCCTTGGCGAGGTCACCGTGACTTTGGATGTCGGCTTTGTATGCTGCAAACTGAATCGCAGCTTGTACTTTTTGATTGCGTACAGCGTCTAGAATAGCTAGCCCTTTGTTAATTATGAACCACTCGGCCTCCCATCTCTTGATGTGGATGTCTGCTACATATCCAAACTCCCTTTCGGCGGTCCATTCAGCTTCATAAGTTCTACCATAAACTCCAAACGCCGTTTTTGCCATGCAGTTCTCCCAACCTAGAGCATAAATCAGACCGGAGGGCTCTCATTCGAGCTTGGTAGCGCCTTGTGATGTACTTGAACGATTACTATGCGCTCCCTTCTTGGAACTTGCACCATCCTCTGCAGGCTGCTTGCGAGGCCAGTCTGGGCAAATGTCAATGTTGTCTCGTGGAAACCACCATTCGAGAAAGAGAAAGAAGAGGTACTCGACGACACAACACAAACAGAAAAGCTTGCCGGCCCAAATGCCGCAGCCATAGTAACGTTTTAGGCGATCTATGAGGGCAAAATTCCGGATGCGGCTCCCGTTATAACCAGATGTGTCGATTCCGTAGAATTCGTCTTCGGGAATGGTGCCAGAAACACCGTCGTAGACGCGCTCGGTGCGCAAGGCAACGTTCTGCCACGAGTACATCTTCTTGACTTGTTCATGGAACTTTTCTGTGCGGATCTTGCCAGCGCGCATGGCGGTGATGGCCTTTCCCGTAGCTAGTACAATGTCGTCCTCTTCAGGCTTGGCGAATGTCGTCATGTGAGAAGGGAGGACTTCTGGAATGCCGCCGACTTGCGTGCACACGACATAGAGACCACAGCTGGCAGCCTCGACGATGACGGTGCCAAAGGCCTCTGTGAGAGATGGGTGGAGATAGATGTGGCCACGAACCATGACGTCGCGAACTTCCTCATGGCGGATGGGGCCAAGCATCTCGACGCGGTCCTGTAGAACGTTTGTTTCGATCATCTGTTCAAGGTCAATGGCCTTGGGGCCGGAGCCGGCGATGATGAAGCGTGTATTGGGGTGGTTCTCGAGCACGCGTGGGATCGAGGCGATGAGGAGATCAGTGCCCTTGTTGTAGAAGAGGCGGGAGATGACGACGATGGTGATGATGTCGCGGGGGCCTATGCGCTGAGGAGGAGGGTAGACGGGAGCTTCAGAGCTGAAGGTTGTGCTTTGGGGAGAAGGTGAGATTGGGACGTCCTTGGGGCGGAAGTTTTCTGCGACGACGGCGTTGGGTATGACGGAGACCATGAGAGGATCCAGTGATGCACGAAGAACGGTGTTTTCTTTGCACGTATGGCTTACGCAGATACTGTGATCGACATCGCTGAGTGTAAACTTGAGCAGCTTATTCGTAAGAATAGTACCGGCATCAGCGAAACCAAATAGCGAGTGATCAGTGAAGACGGTGCGCAACCCCATGGTACGCGCGTGCAAGATAGCCTCATTGCAAAGACTGCTGAGACTGCCGTGACCATGAACAATCTCGATCCGCTCGCGGATGCAAATGTTCCTGAAGATGGGGAAGAAGGAGAAGACGGTCGGAAAGGTGGCATTGCGATAGATGATGAGAAAGGGGACGTGGTAGACCTTGACGCCGTTGGTCAGGTAGCGGATGCCCTTGCGGTCGTCGTAGGCGTGGGTGATGATGATGATCTTGTGGCCGCGGTCGACAAGCTTTGTTGCGAGCTGGTAGATGTGCGACTCGATGCCTCCTGGTTGAGGGAAGAAGAAATCGCTGACCATGGCGATGTTGTATGTGCGGCGCGTCATGGTGGTGATGGCCAAGGGGGTTCCAGCATTGCTAGAGCCCGCAGTAAATGCCCCAATGAATCACCGCCTAGCACTCGCTAGGGCAGTTTTTATAACCAAACTCAATTGATGCCGGTTTGCTGTGTTGTCGTCGATAAATATTCGTTTCAATACCTTGTCGTCTGTCTCATGAGCCTCGACATTCCACGTGTAAGACATGGCAAGGATGGCTAGCCGCCTTGGTGGAGTTTGCGCCAAGCGGTATCGGGCGTGGGCCGTTTGGATAAAATTAGCGGTCAGAGGTGGCAGAATTGCGATAAGATCCAAAATTTTGGGGGAATGAGCCCAGGTCAAGCTTGACCAGCCCCTCCATCGCTAAAGCTCTTGGGTGCGATTTTCTGACATCCGGGGGAGCAATTGGTCTGGAAATCATGTATGCCAGATATGTCCCTCCCGCAAAGGGCGGGAAGCCCTCAAACTCTGCCCCTCCAGTGTCGACGCCTACTTCAGCCGTGAAAGCTTCGCCCGCGACGGATGGCTTCAGCTACTCGCGATATGTCCCTGGCGCAAAACCTACACCGAAGCCTGTCGAGACTCCTCAGGTTCAATACTTTGACGAAGAGCCCAGCCCTCTGAAAGCAAAGCGGAAACGGGACTCTGGCGAAGAGCCTCACGACTCCCCACAACCAGGAAGTAAAAAGTCAAAGACCGGGCTAGAAGCGACGGAGACGGCGCAGAATGATACTGAAGAAGCACCTAAGAAGAAGAAGAAGGTTAGAAGGGGTAAAAAGAGGACTGGTGCTTCCAAGGACGACGACGACGAAGCCGCGCCAGACACCCTCAAAACCAAGACCGAATCGCAAAAAGCTGAGGTTCAAGAAAAAACTGGCGACATAAGCGAAGCCCAAGAGGAGAGCCAAACCCTCGATGAAGACTCTCAACAGAATAAAAAGAAGGAGAAAAAGAAGAAGGAAAAGAGAGAGAAAAAGAAAAAGAAAGAAACGCAGGAGCCAGAACAAGTCGACCAGGTTGCGCCTGGCGCAGAAGAGGAGAACGAGGATGTGTCCATGATCGATACTGCCGCACCGGTGGAGGAGGAGGCAGTTCCCGAGCCGGTTAATGATATGGAAGGGACCGAAGACAAGAAACAGAAGAAGAGGGAGAAAGAAAAGAAGAAAAAGCATAAGGAACCCGAGCCGACGGGAGACGAAGAGGACGAGGAGGATAACCAAAGGCACAAGGCGGTTCTCGAGCGTCTAGAAAAGTCTCTGAAATTGGCTGGCGAGGTGACTCAAGACGTTGAAGATGATACAGATCAAGGCGAGTTACACGGGCTAGAGCCTCTGCCTCAACCCGAACCCATCTCCCTCACCACCTCCAAACCGAGCTACGAAACCCTCCCCTCTTGGCTAGCAGAACCAATTCGCGTGTCACAAGATACCCGGACACCCTTTTCTGAGCTCGGGATCCTACCCAAGGCCTCTCGTGTGCTGGAGGAAAGAGGTTTCCGAGATGCCTTCGCGGTGCAGACCGCGGCGATCCCTCTATTGCTCCCTACGAGCACGCAACGCCCGGGCGACGTTCTTATTTCCGCCGCCACAGGTTCTGGAAAGACATTGGCTTACGCGCTACCTGTTGTGCGAGACATCAGCCAAGGCGCTGTGACGAGGTTACGCGCTTTGGTGGTCCTCCCTACACGTGAGCTCGTGAAGCAAGCCCAAGAGGCTTTTGAGCTCTGCGCCAAGGCATTCGAAGGTGGAGAGCGTAAGAGGGTCCGGGTGGGCATCTCAATCGGAAGCCAGTCACTCAAGTACGAGCAGGAGGTGTTGATGGACAGGGAGGTTCGGTACGACCCTGACACGTATAAGAAGCTGCAGGAGGAGAACCAGCGGCGAAGGCAGCAACAGTCGGGTCTTTCAACAATCGATGATTTTGATGATCTAGATGAAGATGCTGATCCTCGGTTGAGTAGCATGGACGGATATGTTGTGGACTTCCCATCGAAGGTGGACGTTTTGATCTGCACCCCTGGACGACTTGTGGAGCATATGGAGCAAACTCCTGGATTCAGCCTGGACTATGTCCGATGGCTGGTAGTTGACGAAGCCGACAAGCTTCTCGCACAAAGCTTCCAGGGCTGGCTGGACCTCGCCATGGAGAGATTCCGCGTCAACAAGTTTAGCGCCCGCGACTTCCCAGACATGGACTTCTCCGGTGTTCGCAAAGTCATCCTCAGTGCTACCCTCACAAGAGACCTGAGTTTGCTCAACCACCTGGGCTTACGACGACCGCGTTTGGTCGTGCTGGAGAGCGATGGCGATGTTCAGATCGCAGAGCATTCTCTTCCTGCCCTGCTCAAGGAGCATGCCGTGAGGGTTCACGACACGAATCTCAAGCCGCTCTACTTGCTTGAGCTGCTCCAGGGCCAGCACATGCTTATGGCCAGCCCGAGAAAAGACGAAACCTCTCCCGTGGCGGATGAAGATGAAACATCCGATAGTAGCTCTGACTCAAGTTCGGACCCTAGCTCTGATTCCGATTCCGGCTCGGACGCAACCTCGGATACAAGCTCTGATTCAGATTCAGATTCCGAGTCAAAATCAAAGCCCTCGTCGGTTCGCTCGCTCAAGTCTAACATTCCCATTTCTCTCATCTTTACCAAGTCCAACGAGTCTGCTCTTCGTCTATCGCGATTGCTGGCACTGCTCGATCCTTCGCTGGCCTCACACATTGGCACCCTTACGTCGACGACACCGACACACATTCGGCGCAAAACTCTACGTGCCTTTACAACACCATCCTCCCCTATCCGCCTCCTCATTGCCTCTGATCTGGTTGCTCGAGGAATTGATCTTCCCAACCTCGATCATGTCATCAACTACGATCTGCCACCCAGTGTTGCTGGCTATGTGCACCGAGTTGGGCGCACAGCCCGAGCTGGAAGGTCAGGATGCGCATGGACCCTTGTGGGTGACGATGAGAGTGGATGGTTCTGGGGCAAGATTGCCAAGGGCTCTGGGGTTAGGAGAGCACAGAAGGTGGAGAGGACGAGGATTGAGGAGATGGGCGAGGAACGGGTGGAAGAGTACGAGGCTGCCCTGGAGAAGCTGGGCAAGGAGGCTGGGAGGTGATATAGAAACTAGACATAGACACGCGTGGCGTATCTGGAGTTGCTACATACCCAATCGAGTCACTAATTGCATACATGTTGAGTGTTTTATGACATGTCCCCAGTTGTCATGCCCCCCTTCCGTCGTGAGATGCTTAGCCCTCGGCCCAGGTGTTGCGCTCTGCGACAACTGATGGCTCAACTCTCGGGCCGAATTCGTTGTCATCCGCGCCGCCGTACCGCCGTGTCTCCGTGTTGGACGGCTCCGATGGTGTTTCCTCCTCGACAGTCCCGGTTAGCAACGGACGGCGACTCTCGAGATGTTCCGTCGCTTGCCCCTGCCGGAAGGTACCCCAAGCATTCCACCAACCTGAGCCATCCTTGGCCAAGAGAAGATTGAATATCTGTATACAGTCAGTAACCATTTTGCTGGTAACCCACGGCTTTCCCCTACCTGCATTAATCCAACTGTAAGAACAACGGCCAAATCCAACCCTGAAGCCGTCTGCAAAGCTCCTCTCCAGGGCCCTTGACAGGCAGTTCTCCGTCCATAAGTCTGGGCGCAAGTACTTGGGGAAGTACCAGGAAACGGATAAGCCCGGTCGACAACCGAGTTCAGACCACAGCAATCCAACGCGTCTTGGATCCTCCGTATTCCAGTCGCATCGTGGGCCCGGAACATGTGCATCCACTGCGTATCAAGCATGCACTCCATCGTCCCCGATGGTAAGACGTGCTCGAAAAGCAGTGTTGCGAGAATAGTGGTCGCGAGGGCTTGTAGGACTTGCAGAACTAAGGGGGCGAGTTTGGCGGTGCGGCTGGAAGAGGACAGGGAGATGCGACGGAGGCGAGGATGAAAAAGAGTGTTGAGGGAGGCAGCGATGGGGAGGAGGATAACGAGGATCGAAAGGGTGGGCGAGATGGCTAGGGATAGGGACGAGCTGTGGACGTGGACGACTCTAGACAGGGTGAAACCATCAGTAACAAGACATCAACAGACGGAGAATACACTCACACAGCGAGAAAAATCAGCACAAGGCTGAGCTGAGGGAGGCAGTCAGCTTTTGACACAAGTAATAGACAGCGGCTCTGGACTTACAACGAAGTAGAGTAGGGTCGGGTTGAGCATCTTGAGGGAGCGCCAGGATCACGGCAAGGTGGACGATCTCGGAATGATGGAAGAGTGTGGAGATTTAAGAAAGGAAATAAGGGCACCGTCGCCTTTATGACAATTCTTTCCAAAGGTTGAAAGTGCAACAATGAGCGTCAATGACGGTAGCCTGCCCCGCGGGAAGATGCGGGAGGCCGACCACGACATGGCAGCCTGAGCGTCAGCCCAAATGGTACAAATCGATCACGAACGATTGGGTTCAGGGATTACGAAGGCATGAAAATATATTCGTTATCTTCTAGTATTGCAACTAGGTAGGAGTGACATTCTACAGACAGCTGAAGAGGGACAAAGGAAATCTCGGTATAACTGTAACGAGCGACAAGTCCAGTATACAGAATTGCTCACTTCCAAACCAAACACTTTTCGTACATGGGCCAAATCAACGCACTCGCATACCCTGTGCCGATATCCCAGTGGTATACAACCTTGAACATCGCCATCAATCCAGAAGCAGCCCGTTCTGGCAAACCATGCTGCTTCCGAAACCGGTCAGTGATGCCATGGCACTTTAAGGAAATTAAAGCAGCAACTACATACATAAACAGACAACTTACACATTTTCAGAAAGGAGAAAGAAAACAAAAAACCAATATTCTAGGAAACGCAAAATCAAACGAGCGTGGGTGTGCGAGAAGCGAGCCGCGCCGTTAGTAGAAGTTGTTGCTTGCGTAGCTCAAGTCAAGCGACGCAGGGATTAAGCCTGCCTTGGAATTGAAACTCTGGTATGCTGTATCGTCCTCAACTGAGGTGGCCGAGCTTTCTCCAGAATGATTCGGATTTGAGTAGTCCGAGGATTCCGACAGGATGAACGTATCTGGCATGCCCAGCTGGTCGGGCTCATTGAGGGTATTGAAGTCAAAAGGCCCTCCTCCATAGGCATCGACGTCCAGATCCTCAAGGAAGTTAAACACTGCCGTGCCTTCAGTCATATTTGAGGTCTCTTCTGCTGTTCGCCCTGGCATGGGGATCAACTCAGCGATCCGGCCGGGGAGGTCTTGCAACCGCTCCAAGACATCGCGTTTGAGCCTGGGCTCGTAGTCATCCAAGGCTTTCTCAACTTCCAAGGTGACCTGCTGGCGGATAAGTGGCTCTGCCTGGGTAAACCAGTCACGGCATTCCTGGGCATTCTCAAATGTCTTGGTTGCCGGTGTATTCCTTGAGAGGGAGGGATCATAGACTTGAGTTTGATTAGCCTAGGAGTCTAGCTTTTTGGATTCACTCGACACTCACAGGGAGAGGGGATGTCTGGGGAGTCAGACTTCAGGTTAAACAAGATGCAATACCATTCCTTCCACTTCTCTGACGGTGCTTTCTTGGACCTGACCTTCAGCCTCTTCCATTGTTCCTCGTCGTAGCCCTCGGAAAGATCTCGATAGTTGCTCACTTCTTTGACAGGACATGGGGTCGACTGTCGCTGATGTTTCTTTAACTCCTCCTCTTCCTTGAATCGGCGGTAGCACCGGTTGCATTGGAATCTCGGTAAGCAGTGTTTTCGCTCAAGGTGTTCCCTGAAAAGGGTTAGCAAACTACCATGTCCAATTTGCGATACACTTACTTTACCCGGGATAGCTCTGTCCATCCTGGACCACAACAGGTGCGTACCTTGCCAAATCTTTCTGGGTTGAACTGATGGTACGGGCAGGCATACCGGGGACGAGTGTCATCCTTGGTGGTCTTGGCCCTCTTGCTGTCCTTTTTCCTGGAACTCTCGTCGTCGTCGTCATTCTCGCTCTCGTCTCGACTTCCGTGTCGATTTGATCTCTTCTGTCCGGCAAACGGCCGTGGCTGGGCCCCTGACCGAGCAGCACCGGAGGAAGGGTGTGACCCGGAACCTGGATCGCACCCTTCCTCAAGTGCCTCCAGTTGTCTTTCAACGCATTCCGAGATAGCAGCCATTAATCTATCAACGAGGATCTTTTTACGGAGATACAGCTGCTGGCTGATGTGGTAATCCAGGTTGGCCGCCGGCGGAGCCGTGAGTTGGTTGTCGATTTGGGTTGATTGGGCGGCTCGCCGTCCTCTGCTCGAGGGGAGAGGCACGTTGGGGAGCCCTGCGCAGCTGTCTTCGATCTCCGAGCTGCGTCTTGAAGCGGGTGAGTTGGCTTGGCCGCTTCTGGAGTTGGAGTCAGGCATGTATACCACGAGGTAGTAGAATAGGGAGGAAGAGACCGAGACTCACTGAGAGGCAGGAGAACCTCGACGGTCCTGGACGCGCTCCTCCTGGTCCTTTCTCGACCGAGACGAGTGTGATCCCCTGGTAGATCTCTGCTTGGATTTTGTCAGTGCCTGCCATGTGTTTTCCACCGCATGGGGAGGTTCATACATGATGTGATGGACTAAGTTCGGGTGATACAGATGATGGTTTGGTTCTGGTGCAGAATTGCTGTTCCGAGGCCTGAGGCATATCCGATGGCCGGTAGCCCAGACGACGGTTTATGGGCCGAGGGTCGAAACTGAACTTGAAGCTCAGGATTCTTGTCAAGAAATGGCTCTTTCCAGGAAACTTGGTGCGGATGGGAGAGAAGGTGTCTTGATGGCGTCGTTTCAAGGAAAATTGACTGGCTTTGTCTCTCACCGAGGGCATTCTCGTGAGCTAGCCGGTCGCTTTCTGGGTCATGTTTAGTCACGACACGGTTGAACGGGGCTTTGTTATGGTGACGACAAGGTGGAGAGAGAAGGAGAGTTGAACAAGTTGCATCACCCAAGCATCAGGATGGCTGGAAGACCCAGGGGTTAAGTAGATGGAGGGCACTCACAATGGCCGACCTGCCAGAATCCCGAGCGGCGAGAGGAAACAGAAACGTGAAGCCGCAAATGCGTAGTTCGCGATGACGGCCCCCATCGATCTGCCTTTCGTGGGGGATCACATACATACATGACGGGAAGACGCGGGCGCAAGGTGGACTGCGAGTGTGCTGGCACAGGTATAAGCCGCATGGACGGCAACAAGCAACCGCGGGCACCAGTCAGGTTATGTAGGTCATGTATGACTTACGCAGCTGTACATGCATGAAATAAGGCGAATCAATCTGCTGAGCCCAGAGAGCCCCGTGTTAATCAACACGACTATGCCCCTTTTGATCCTGTCAACTCCAATCACCCGCCCGCAGTGCGAGACAAGGCGCCGGCATCGTGGTTCGCAAAGCCATGGGCGGACCACTACATTGCCAACACCAACACCACCACCTCCTCTCTTCCCGCAACGCCGAGTGGCCCATCAACAACACAGAGCCCCTCTCTGCTTTCTGTTTTGAGGCCGTCAGCAAATCATCATGCCAGGGCGGAAGCAGTTCATCGCGTAAGCGATGCGGCAATCAACTGATCGTCAACCGAGGGAGACTTTCCTCTTCCATTGTTGGCTTGGTCAGTAAATCACAGTAGATAGGCAATCGGCCATTTTCTGTAGGCTAGACTTGGGAAAACTTCAATGCTGCATCAGTGTTTGAAGTAATGTGCCAGTCTGCCAGGAAAAATCAAGGCTGCGTTACACATAGATTGCTCGCAAGCATAACACAACTGCTGGGCATCTACTAGGTAGTAGGAACTTCCCATCTTGGACTATACCGATTGCTTTGTTATGTAGATTATGAGAAGGTTTATGCTGGATAAAAACATGGGTAGGAAACAGAATTACTGACAATCTCAGGTGTCACCAGGCACACAGTTCTCTGACGCCTATAAGAGGACGATATGGTCTCTATACACTCCTCCTTCATCTAATACTATTTATACCACGTGACAATACCATATTCTCTGCTTATCACATCCAAACTGTATACTATAAAATGATGCGGCTAGAATGGTCATGGAAGATGGTGACAATGCACCATAACGCTGCTTGATGCCCATGCCCGCATTGCCTCTTGGCCTGGCCTGGAGGGCATACACAGCGCGATGTGCACGGGCCCCTTACCTAAGGCATGCGCTCTCCTTCTTTCTCCTTCTTCTTTTCTCTTTCTTCTTTCTCCTTCCTTCCTCACACAACCAACATATTCTGCCTTCTGCTCTTTTCTTTTCCCCTTGGGCGAGTCATTCATCGCAATCCATCAACGAGCCGGTGTGCTCTGCCTGGAATTTTAATTGCTTCGCGTCAGACGATGCGGTGTCAACTTGCCTGTAAGTCTTTCGTCCACAAAAGACGGCACTATTACTCACTTGCTCGCAGCCTTGCACCGACAACCAATGGATGTCTCTACCTTAATCGTCACTACCAGACGGAAATAGTGCAGGTCGTCGGTCGAGAAGATTAGGATGATGTGGCAACAGCGATCTTTTGGCCGCATTAGACCTCTTGCGATGCATGACGAGAAGATCCTCCAGTATCAATCAGACGAGGTTGGAGGCACCGGCTCGGGCCAAGTTCTGCTGCTCAATCTTCATCTACAGTACGCAAAAGACTACTTTTCCTTTTCCAGGACATCTGGTGCGGGTTCATCTTCCTAACCAACATGGCAGAGATTGTCGCAGAGTTTCTGGCCTGATGTTTCGACCAAATGTGCTCGGCTCGCTGGTGTTCTTTCTGGATTGTGATACCTGAGGAGCGCTGCTGCTGGACGGCGTGCACGTGTCTTGAGAATCAGGAACAACTGACGACTTCGCGGTCTTCTCCGTTGCGTTTTGTTCGTTCGTTAGGGTTGTTGGTTTCGCACTGTCGCTGGTCATCCGGATTGCGCATTGGCCGAACATACCAACTATGCGATCAACTGTTTCCAGGACAGATCCCCGGACCATGTGTTCAGATCTCCATCGGAGCTTGCGAGGGATATCGCAAAGCAAGACCGAAAGACTTGGGCAAAATTCTAGAACGCTCTCGACAAGGAGTACGACCCTGACGCATTTGTACTAGATCGGGTCAAGTACAATTTGTCTTCCGAGAGCTTTTCAGCGTCGTTGATATCGCTTGCGGTACTCCCTGTGCCCTCGCTGATTTGGCTGACCATACCTGGGTCATTAACCTATTGTGGTTGACGAAGCAGCACGCCTGACGGGGAGCATGTGTCTTATGCTCCCGTCTAAATGGCCTCATGCCGCATGTCTGTTCATCGGTGACACAAGACAATTTCCTCAGCTCACGCTTACCACCGGCCAACATGACTTCAAGAGCATCTTTGGCCCACAGCGAGGAATGAGCTTGTTCAAGCGCATTGAAACTACCAGTCGGATCACCTTTGAGCTCACCCGTAACCACCGAGGTCGCGTCAATGCTGCTGAGTGAGCCCAGCAGGCGCTTTATGACAAACTCATGTCTATCGTGTACCGAAACCACACCGAGGCGACACGATCATACCACGACTGGATCACCGGGATCACCGGGGTTCGTTCTACTACGGTTATGGTAAGGCTCGAGCAGTCCACTGAGTCTAAGATCGGGCATTCTTATGCCAGCACGGTGAACAGCAATTTCGTCTGCCAGTTTATTGTGCAGATGTACCGTCAGGCTAGCATCCTGAACGCAGAAGAAGATGTGCAAGCTGCCCTAGAGAATGTCCAAGTTCAGATTCGCCGTGGTTCTGTGCTGATCATAACCGGGTATGCTGTCCAAAAGAATGCATACGAACTACTGATCTGGCAGCTCACTCCGGCTGAGATCCCCAAAGAACTGGTCGAAGTGCGCACGATCGATGAGTCTCCAAGCCACGAAGCACACATAGTCATTGTGGATTGCGTGCGAAGCGGCTTTATCAATGATCGTCACCGTCTATCTGTTATGATGACGCGAAAGATGCTTTTCCCAGAACCATTCGCTGACCTCATTGATTATCTTACGCACAGAAAGGCTATCGTCGACCTCCGTAAGCCAGAGTCTAGACTAGGGTGGCTTGTCATGTGCGAATGGTGCATTCAACCTGGACAAAGTGCGTCCCACTGCACTACGGTTCTCGCCTGCAAGTCCTGCAATAGTGCCGCTCACTCAACGCGTGCCTGTCCCAAGGCCAAAGAGAACGCCATCTCAATTTACACCAAAGACCCGAGCCGAGCCGACGATGGTGTTGAACGCAACGCGCTCCAACACCCCAATACGGTTATAGCAGTTTCGTCTTCCAGTTCCTTGTGTAGTGTACCGTGAGGCTGGTATCCTCAACGCACAAGATGTACTGTAGAAGCCTCCATGAATGATGCTCAGGCGCAAAGGCGTCAAACGTTTTGGTCTTAGCGTTTAGTTAGGCAGAGGCTGCCAAAGACTTTGTCAAAGATATGACGAGGCTTAGTCTCTGTCACATCATAATCCGAAACTAGCCAGGTCATAAGATCATCATAAAACATACGAATTTTATGATAAGCTTGGCTTAGACATTGACCATTTTATGATTTCCTAGGATAATGTTTAGTTACAATCATCAACATCTTCATGTTGAACGAGCAGAACCCGAGAAGTTTCGCTCGGAGTCTTCACCCTCTACTTTCCCCACTGGCTTCGTTTTCATAAGACCACAAGCTAAAGAGATACATCCATCCTCATCGCTTCGCCAACCAAGCCTACCGCCTGGATAAAAAATGGAACGAGAAGTTCAAGGTCCAAGACAACATATTGAGTGCGGCACGGATTGGCACCTTGGTTCGAAGTATACCACCCAACCCCCCCATTGCCAACCCGCAACGACGAGTTACTATTCAGTCGGTAAATGCCATGACGATCGGCCTTGTGTTTCAGAATATCCAGGGAATCTGTAATGCCCCGTTGGTCGACTCTCTGCGAGCTAGAATTGGCCACCCATGGCTCGAGTTGGTACAGACAATGCCGCTGTCGGAAATGATACCCGGACCAGCCCTAATATTGCTGGACGAGCGAAACACTCAGATCATCCGCCTGGCTCGTACGCTAGGGAGGAGAGATTTCGATGACATTGTTTGGGACAAGACGGAGCTGACCTATAGATGGCAGACGATGAACTCGGATGTCATCAAGGCGCTCCAAGAGCAGAAACTACCCTCTTTTGACCCATCCGCAGTGATCTCGGAGAACAATCCCTCTATTCACCAACCTAGTCTGCCCAACGTTCACCTCACTCACAGTGGGGAGCTAATAAGTCTGGCCAATATACCACGGCCAGACCGAGAACCGGAGACGCTGTCGATTGAGACGGCGCACCAAATCCAAGACCGGATCTTGGCTCTCCCTGCTCGAGCTATGGACTAGGGCCTCCTCTCTGACCAAGTGCGACTGGATATAGAACCAATTAAAGAGGACGTCATCGCCTCTATTGAAGCCATTTGGAGAGACCTGGGTATTGACCTCGATGAAGCCAGAAACGTTGTCGGCGACGGAGCAGGCTTGACGCGTACGAAGACTGCTCTCGAAACGTTCCCCCGTCTCCTCGCCCGAACGATGGGCGCCCTGTTCCCAGACCAGGAGTTGAATGTCGAGGAAGAATGGGAAAACTTGAGACCTGCCTTCCTCCCAAGATTTGTGCCACTGTAGGACAGTGTCGAGGTCGTCAAGGATCGGATGAATAAGGTTGGAATGTGTACACTTCTTGGAGCCACGATCCATGATTTCTACGCCTCGGATGTCTCCTCTGATCAGCTTACGCTCATCGCTGATCTGCGACAAGAAATGGAAACGTGCCTAGAAGGTTGGAGCATGGAAAATCACAGTCAACCACTTAACCTTGACGACCAGCACCCTACGTCAATCCAGGACGACAGCACATGTTTGACAATAATGCTCCGACAGATGCGAGCCTCCGGCGAAAATTTCGAACATCTCTTTCCGCGGTTCAGAGCATCAACATCACAGCCACATACTTGCTAGGTGTGAAACCATGAAGTTTATTTTTGGGTCTTACGACAATTGACTTGTACGATGAGCGTTACTCGCGTGACACTTAGCCGGGGATGACCTCAGACGGAATAGGTGGAGGAAGCTATGTATGGGACATTAGAGGGGTTTCGGCGTTGCAGCGCGTTGGAGGAGGCGTGGTGGGTCGTGATAGTTGCAATGAGGTTCAACTGCCTTACCGGCACCGGCGGCTAAGGCAGCTTCAGTAAAGCAGGAGCTGTGGGCCATGTTGGCTGCATGGGTCTCATGTATGAGGTGAAGGGGGTTAATGCAACGTCGCCAATTGCAGAGATGAGATGATTCGAAGTGACCAGTAAGACAATGCCGGAAGTTATGATCGTGAATTCCTGGGTTGAGTGGAGTGCCTTTCTGACCTTACGCCCTTTCCCTGTCTTCAGAGTGTCGAACTCAAGTTATATCCGATAGTAGAGGGCTTAGGTGAGCTTTAAGGACATATGCTCTGCAATCTGGAGACCGTGGGTAGGTTCCGCTTGGGGAAAAGCATGGAATATGCCCGAAAGCATCATATCTTGCCAAGACCCGACGAGCGCTACTTGGTACTGAGTTTGTTGAACGCCTCCTCAACTACCTCGTAAAACTCTTCAGAACTTGCTTTGTATACGGCAGCTAAGTCCTGGGGCATGGTACCACCGCCAGCTTAAGAGGAGGCAGGTCTTCATCTTCGTCATCAGACAAGACAATGACAGCATGGGATCCATCAGGTCCTCTGTGAGTGTTTGCCGGAGGGGAGGTATGGGGTTCTAGACCGGAATTGCTTTGCTCTGCTTTGATAGGAACGCCAGGCACCGACCTGCTTTGTCGAAGCAAGCTGAGGATAGCATCGACAACCTGTCTCTCTTGCTCTGTAACAGGCACAGCTTGGGTGTCGGGTCCGGCTTTGACGACGGCTGTAGGCATGCCGACATTGGAGCCTCCTAGGTCCAAGTGATTGTCCTCCCGAGCCATGGAAGCTTCCTAGGGGTCCATAGCGAGCAGTGCTATTAAACGGGTTAGCAGCGATTCTCGACTCCAGAGGAGACCAGACTTACAGAAATGCGCAGAGGCGAAATGGTAACGGTTGAGAGTAGATGGGTCCAGAACGGTGAATGGAGCTCGTTCAAGAGATGGTTCAGGAGAGATGACCAAGATGATGAGAAAAGAAAGAGGAACGGCGAAGAATGAGTGCTTTTGAGGTGCCAGGATGTCCCGCGCTTTCCCTGCAATGAAATGGGAAGGTTGTCAAAAGGAGCAAGAGGGCTGTGGATCCTGTGGTAGGCACAGTTCTGAGGGCAAGATAGCTTCTTTCCGATCCAGGACAGGCAGGTTTATCGGTGATTATCAGTTGACCATCGGGGTTCAAAGTTTGGGGTGGTTTAGAGAGGATGTTGGGAGCCTTTGCCCTAAATGAGATCTTGGGCTTTTGGTTGTCGCGATGGACCGGTGAGCGAATGTCGATATCGATTGATTGGGGAGAGGAGAAGAGACACCGTGCCTTCGATGCCAGCACAAAGGACGGTCCGCTAATGTGGCGTTGGCCAGAGAGAGCCGACAGGTTTGCCCTGACTGTTGCACCCTTTAGAAGAAGAATGTGACCGAATTATCAGAGCAAGCTCTGACTGGCTTTGAACGTCATCGTGTCATTGTCACCATGGTCGGAAGGTGACGCCCTGGATCCAGTACAGAACCCAGGCGCAGCCGGGAGAGGATTTCGAAGCCCAAGCATGGGCGTACGAAGGTTTTATCGGTAGCCCTCATTCGATTGTCGGTTCACACGTTTCAGCTGGTTTATCGCGTGACAAAAAGAAGACAAAAGCAAGGTTGGGAAGAAAGAATTTCTTAGAATTAATCAAAAGCTCCCCAGGGTATCACTACTTGGCGTGTATATGTTGAACGCCAACGCCAAAACTTTTCCAAAATAAAACCCATGTACCACTATAAGCCTGTCAGAAATATCCGCCGAGACAAACTTTGATTTCGCGAACCAAGTCGACGAGCCATCTCTTGCCTTCTGTCTCATAACCTTTCAGGGCCTTTTGAATGCCGGCCTTTGTGGTGGGATTGGGGTCCACACCGAGGTCAGGTAGCGGAGAGATGCCGACGTCGTTGACGATGACGCCGGCATCTTTGGCCAGCTGAGGAAGCCTCTCTAGGACCTCGTTGTCCCGCAGGCTATCCAGAACAAGGGCCCAGTGTCTGGCGTTCTCCACGGTGGGCGGTGCAACAGCCAGATGCCGACGCCAGCAGAGACCGGCAGTCCCAGCGCAAGTCCAGGCGTACTTTGCCCTGTCCAGCTCCCCCTGGGCCACGTCTTTCCGGCGGCGGTCCACTGGGCCTTTGGCGCAGGCCCACCCCCTGCTCCTGCAACGCTCACAGTCCTCATTAGAGCCTGGCCTCTTGCACGTCACCTTGCTCTTCTTGCATTCGTAGCAAGAGTCTTTCCCAACTGCCCTTTTCTTTTGTACTCCTTGCCGAGAGTGGTGAGGCTTGGGAGGAGTATAAGAGGGAGAGGAGGAGGGAGCGGGAGGAGGAGACGGCTCCTGAGGGGGAGGGGTGAGCAGCCCAAGACTGATGGGCGCGGGAGGCGCTGGAGGAGACGTCCAGGTCAATTG
>JAADYS010000696.1:0-24244 GCA_012931995.1 Fusarium albosuccineum | reverse complement strand
GCGTGCTGCCAGTTGAGCAGTCCTGTCTCCATGGGGAGTGACGACTCCCTCGCTGGCACCTGGAGCGCCTTGAAGGAAGACTTCTCTTGCCCTCTGGCTGGTGTTGCTGGGAGTGTTAGCTCCAGTTGGGATCAGAGTCCCGGCCATGGTGGCCTCGTTGTTCGTGGTGGTTGTCGCGCTGTTAGCGTTTTGGCGGGTGTCTGGGCGACTTCCTTAACAGCAGTTGCCAAGGAAGTGATATGTAGGAGGGAAGTTGCCTTATATCACAGTAAGTATTGGTGACCGATCTTCTAGGGTAAGGTTGCTCATCGTGCCCTCCTGCCCAAGGTAGCAATGGGGGCGGGTGGTCACTTAGAATCCCATACTACCTCCGAACCGTACCAAGTCCCTTTGTTTGTAATGACAAGCCATTCAAGCCGTGATTAGTACCGTAGAATCTCAATAAATTCAGACACATTAGCGTCTCCATAAATCCCGTTTGGACAAATCGGCTAATAGGATTGTGACGTTTTTGCGTAAAAGTGGAGGAGCTAAGGTGTCTGAATTTATTGAGATTCTACGGTAGATAATAGTGGGGGTGTAGAAACTTAACAGTGAGCCAAATTCACTAGTTAATACGGTGTATCCAGTCCCGATACGTATGCATCAATGCCCTTCATCACATGAGACGCCGTGATGTAGCCGTAGCATCCAAGCTGTCCAATTGTCCCATCTGAAGTAGATCGCATAATACAGACAATCCAATCAGCGTTGAAATCAATCATGTTGCACGGGCCGGCATTATGACCCAACTCCGATGTCCGAGATATCCAGCCTAACACGGGCCGAACTATTTGGACTCCTTGCCAATGGAGCATGTTGGCAACTCATATGCTCGGACTGCTTCATGCCTTGTTTAAGCAATCAAGCATCTGAATTAATTCTAGACCCGGTTGCTATGGCCGTCCTGCTTCGGGCGTACCTTTCTAATCCATACCTGATGGATACATAACTTCATCTGCCCCCTCACAACGAGCTCAAGGAACTACCGAGCCGAAACACAAACTAATCAGGGTACTTTCTGACACACTCAAACCATTCCCATGTCACCTACGAAACCCCAAAGTCTTCAGGTTGCTGTCATCGGCGGAGGCATTGCCGGTCTCGCCGCTGCTAGCATCCTGCGTCAAAAGCACTCGGTCGGTAGTGATCTACGAGAGTGACCCAGCGCCCGCTCCGGACCGTGGCGTAGCCCTTGGCATTGGCCCCAATGGGAGCAGGCTTCTGCAAAATAGCTTTGGCATCTCTGTAGAGATTTTACGAGCTGTCAAGTGTAGCGGTATTCGTACCCACTCGGAGACGGGAGCGGTTGTCCGGGAAGTCAGAGAGCTGGCGGCTGTCAGGGACCAAAGGTAACCAAGAGAGTGAAAAGGTCAAGTAGCTAGGTCGCAGTGAGAGGGTATGTAACGAGATGTGACGGTCTTTATTCTTGCCCTACTTCCTTCGCATATGATTCCCCTTATATAGTCGGTATCCCTCTCATAAGCTTCGTCTGAGCTGCTTCGGCTCGGCCTTACAGCTGCATTCCTCAAGACCTCCTTTTCATACCAAGCCTCTTGCTTTGGAATGCGTTGAGGTTCATGACAGCGGCCTCCTTTGACTCTGACTGGCTACTCATCCACCGCCAAGATCTCAAAGACGAGCTCCTGAGGCTTGCAACTGCGGATGCTGGCCCCGACATCAGCGGCGAGCCAGCAAAGCTGGTCTATGGTACCAAAGCCTCGATGCTGGATGCCGAGGACGGTAAAGTCGTGTTCGAAAATGGACACGAGACCCAAGCAGATCTCATTGTTGGTGGGTGGCATTTGGAACCATTCTCAACTAGTAGCTGATGCGTGGCCAAACAGGCGCCGATGGTATCCACTTGGCTGTTCGTCCATTCATCACCGACGCTGAGCTTTCAGTGCAACCTGCTGGAGTTTTCCTATACCGTTTTATTATCCCAATAGAGAAGGCCATGGAAGTGCTCTATGGGCATCCACCCACCCCAGCCGCTCGATCCCACACAGGGGGCCTTCGTCAACGTCTTTCTCTCTGGCGATTGCTCCCAGCAATACATTGTCATGTACCCATGTCGCAGTTTTGAGCTCCTAAACGTGGCATGTTGTGTCCCCGACAACCTTCTGACGAATGGAAGTGTTGAATCTTGGAAGACGACGGGAGAGGTCGCCGATATGCTTCAGCAGTTTGTGAATTTCCCAACGTGGGTCCTAGAAATCATGAGATAAGCAAATCACTCTTAACTAGAAGCTTTCTTTTGCCACTTGGCCTGTCATTCATTAATCACGTTCGATTAGAGCTGCCAAGGACGTTAAGTTATACAAAGTTCAAGACATGGACGCTCTTCCGTGCTATGTCCGCGGCCGTGCTGTCCTGGTAGGAGACACAGGACATCCCATGACACCTTTTCAGGGACAAGGTGCAAACCAATCTATCGATGACGCCGAAGGGATGACGATGCTACTACGAGGCGATCCAGACCACGGACAAATCCCAGCTCAGTTGAAGCTATGGGAGTCTATCCACAGACCGAGAGCATCACAAGTACAACTCAACTCGCGTTGGGCAATTGGGTTGACGCTACAGAAGCAAGTAGAGAGAATGCAGTTTAACTGGACGTATAGCGGAATCCTTGCTGCTTTGAGAGTTCAACTTGGAACAGGAAGAGAAGATGGATCAACTTTGGTCGATCAACCATCAACAGAGGAGCGAGGAGGGTTTTAGACAAATTCAAGGCAATCTAAGAGGATCAAGGAGACGTGGGGATTTGGGGGTTAAAGGCCACTCTTAGAATGAGATAAAGGAGATGTTCTATTTAAAGCAACGCAAGGATAATAAGCGTAGTCTGTATCGCAGATGTTTAGGATGTATAGCTAAACTGTGTCCCTTGTTTTTTGGCAGCTTTCGCGCCTTTGCTTCTCGAGGCCAGGCCGTGACTGTTTATGAAATACGCATGCATGATGTGATAAATTCCAATGGCCTTCGATTCTTACTGTGACGTACTCTAACCGAGCCTGCTGGCACTGCAACATTTACACACAATGACACCCCCCCTCATCGTGGCGATCAATCCATAGTTGTCTTTTACTGAGCTTGCAATTACCTATCAGTCAAACTGCCGTTGTCATGACCAGGCTGGTGAGAGCTCCACCAGGATGGGCAATGCACGATAAGTTGCGAGTCAAAGGGAGAATGCAACAGATCTAGGTTGTTGCATTTTACCAGCAGCTAAGACAACCGCACAATAATTTTATTCCCTTTCAATCAATCAATCAACTTGCTTTTTTAGTCTCCAAGGCTCTCACACTGGGGGAGTTTTCCGTTTGCAAGGACAGGAGCTAGATACATTCTGCTCAGTCTTGTATTGCTTGCCTCACTCCTCTTGGACGGATTGTGAGTGGAGTAAAAAGGTGTGGAATCAACAGAGGGCGGAGATAAGTGTTGATGTGTCATCTTTGCCAATGTAATGCATAGGACTTTGAGGGAGTAGGAGAATGTCCAATGCATCTCACACCGAGAAAGATTACGCCGTGGCCAATCAAGCTGCTGGCTCCTCATCTAACCCCCAAGCAAGCCATACTGTTTGACTTTGATAGCCCGACATCTTGACTTAGTCATGCTTGCAACCTTGGCGTAAACCAAGGTACCTTAGACCGCAGGGAATGCCTCTTACTGTGTAAGCATAATAAAGCTTATATCGGGTCTTCACGCCCGGTTTGTTTGTGATAGTGACCGGATCATGCATAGACTTCTTCGCTAGCCTGGTTCGGCGGTTTCTTCAAGGTGCCCAAGTTTGTTTTGGCTAGATCTATTGAGAGGAACACTGATTTTCGTTTCATCCTACACCCTTGGAGGTAAGAGAGGAACCCATCAACAACATGACATTCAACCGACCCACTGCCATGAAAGTCAGTAGCCCTATTAGTATGGCCACTCTCGATGCATCGCCAGGGTCATGGTGGAGATATCAGACCAAAGAAATACTTTTGGGTCGCACTACTCGGCCTTTACACGATGGAGACAATCACCCAAGGCATCTTATACCCAAGGTCGTAGTTTATATTTACAAACGGGTTCGTTATCACTCACGGACTCACCAGCTCTTCATCACGACAAGTCTATCCTGCTTGATCTCTGGAGGCGGGACGCAATATTCGTGACGCATCATGCGTGAGTATCACTTCTGGAAGACCGGCCGGGCCATCCTTGGTGACGATACTTTTTTCTTCTTCTTTTGTAATGAATAGCCTATCTCTCAGAGGTAAATCTAGTCGGTTTCGAGACGAGTTTGCCGCGTGTTTACCCAAACTAAGGCTTGAGAGTTGGTGGTATGCTCCTAGTTCTTGCTGTACCCATGGTCAACTCCATAGAGGCGGACCCAATACAACAGAAAAAATCCCTTACTTACCATGTTCGGAATTAGACTGCTCTTGAGATTGGAACTGAGTTCAATCTCGGTCGGAGGTTGGGTCCAAGATAAGCTGAGGCCCGTCCGTCTCAAATTTCGACGCTGGCTCTTCGGTAGGGGCACCTTGCAATTAACTTAAATTCCAGAGTTATGAGGTTCAACTTTTCGACTACCTCATTTTAAATAGCCATTGACGGGCTCTTGACAGGAGCTGGCCACCACAAGGTACAATGTCAAGTGCTTGCGACGACACTCGTGAAGCAAACAAGCATGCTTATCGAAGGCCGAGAAAGCTGCGGCGGTGCTATATTACGGGTCCCCAATAATCCAGGCACAAAGATACAACTGGCTGTGGAGGTGAGAGAGTGTGAAACCATATCAATTGGTTATTGACTGTTCTTGCGTCTAGGGTTCTTTGGCAAAGCCCCTATTGCAGTTGGAGAACCTATAGGGGCCAAGGAGTTACATGCCTGCCCTCAACAAACTTCATTTGGACTGACTGAATTCCCCCGTTGGGCGGTTGATGACTTCTCTGGAAGGACCAGACATGCACATCGATCTATATATATACAACTATCTCGGGGGTGAAAGGTCGTCTTGTCGTTCCTCAGTAGCCCCAGCAGCCCACTATGGGCAAGGTTTATACTTGGTACCTTTAGGGTTATGAAATAAGAGCAACCTAAAGCAGTCACAGGTCTTCTGGACTGTATATCCCTCGTCTAATCCATGTCTGTTGGGCCGGTCCGATCATACCCTGACCCAAACCATACAGCCATGCTGCATCAATTGTGAAGTGACTGAGTCAAAGACGTAGGCGAGTACACATTGCGGCCAAGCGTAATGGCTCCCGGCAGATTTTCTTACATTTAGATAGCCTGTCACGAAATATCTTATTTCTATCCAATGTTGTGAGTGGAGGCCATTGGACAGGTGCCTAACATATCGACAAGGTGAGGCTGCGCGAAATGAAAAAATAGACAAAACTTCCCAAACACCTCTCCTCTCGCTGTGTTCCTCACTGATAATCTACTGTCAAAGCTAAGAGAAAGTTGTTGATCGCCCGCAGACCGAAGTCATGTCGGCGCCTGGCTTGGGTCTGGCCTGTTGGTCGACACCTCGCGATAAAACGTAGCGCGGACCCGCTAACGAAGCAAAGAGTAGAGTCGTTGCGTTAAACGCGGAACAGAAGGAGAAAATCTGCGAGACAATCATTTCATTGACCTGCATCAACGCCGGCGATGCGGATCACGCAAAACTGACAGCGCGGGAAACACCTCGGACCACGCAACCACCGATTGCGACAGCCTTGTTTCTCGACGGTAGGGAAATTTTTGTTAGATGGCATACTTCTAGCTCATCAATCATATTGCCAGGGACCTCCTCCTGAAGTACGGATACTCCGAGACAGACTCACAACTCTCAAGACGAGGCTTACGATTTGGCAGGGCACCACCTGGGAAAGACGAAGTACCTAGAAGCATACAAACCACCTCCTGTAAAATATCACAGCGCTCGCTGTGTATGCTGCCACTCCGGATGCATCCCAGCCCTTCTGGATGCGCTGAAAATATGTCTATAAGAGCCAATGTGGAATGATATCTGTCTTGGCTGGGTGCGCGATGCGTCAAAGTGACAAGGGCATGCCTTTCCGTTGGTGCGTGGTGCTGGAGACTTCTCCTAGCAAATGTAAGGATCCGGCCAAGAGGAGAGTAATTATTGACCCAACTCCGGTCGGCATTTTCCGTGTGCATCCAACCTCAGTTCAGATCTCAGGGATTCTTCCAAAGGACTAGCCACATGCGCCCAGCCACGTCTGAGACAGTTCCAGCTGGTGGGAATTAATGGTACAGTTTGCATGCATTACGCTCTGACACGCTAGAAGAGAATGCCTCCGCCACTGGGCAACTAACAGATTCAATGCCCCATTTGCCTCAAGGTACTTGGTCAGGCGGCAGCTACGTAAGCCGAATACGAGCTGCGCGGGAGCCAAGGGGGCTGGTGAATGTTTGCTTTTGACAGATTGGGACGGCGAGGCTGGGAGACGGTCTCTGCACAATTATTGTGCATACATGTGACATTATGACTCTTTGCCAAGCTTTGTGAGAGTTGTGCACATCAAGTTGCGGCCCAACTAATCAGTGCATCGCGTTTATCGAGCGCCTGCAATCTAAACTCACAAAGCTTCTTAAACTCGGTAGTTGAAATAGAACACTCTCGGCTCGGTGCCTCAGACTCGGTTCTTGGTTCTGGAATACCTTCGAAGATGAACTATGGCCAGGCCTTTGTACGTCAGGTAAGCCAGATTCCATCCCCTTTTTGGTGTTTGTGGTTAGCTCGGGCGTATCCTGGATGCGACGAATTCCTACCTAGTAATGCATACCAGCCTAGGTTTGTCTTTTCTACCTGGCCTCGTTGCATTACTCGACATGATGCTGCTGAGTATTAGATCTGGCATTATGTGCATCATAGACATGATGCGTTACTTCAACTCCGGGAAGTAGGGCTTGGGCTATTATAGTACTAAAATATTTTCTAAGTTTTTAGGTATCTTAAGTCTATTAACAGAGTATATCTCTAATCTTATATACATGTTTAATATAATAATTATAGCTTACTAAGAGTTTGATATATAGTTAAATTGTTTAATAATAGCTTGAGGTTCTTGCAGTATACCTCTGGCATGTATTATTATCAAACTTGGATGCTTGTAGCCAAAGCTCATGTTATAGTCAGGAAATAATTTCATGAGAATGACACGTCTAGATGCCGTATCTATAGTGGCGATAGAACTCTCTTAGATACTTTGACGGGCTGGCATAAGGATGGGTTATTGGCAACGGTCTGTATGGTGTAAAAACAGCTTTTAAAAATGAAAGAGAGCTTCTGTCTAATATTCTGCTGTTCAGAATATGAAAAGAGAAAAGACCTCTTTAATCAAGCTCGCACCCTGGGCTACCTTTGGGATATTTGTGCCGGTGGAAATACATAGCCGAGAAGCGAGGTCCGTCATGATGTTTCTACTAATGACACTGACAGTATACCGTCTCATCTAGAAACGGAACCTACCTCAGAAGTAACAGTCATACCCTCATTAGCCAAACGAGGCTTGCATTGCAATAAAAGACTTCGCTTCCAAGCCCTAGTATGAGCACTAGAAAATACATAAAAAAGGCATGTGAGCATGACATGGTCTCTCCCCAGTCATCTTTCTCAGTTGAATCCCATACATGGCTCTCGGCTACGTGGGTATATGTTCTTAGCTCACGGCAATGTGTCAGCCATGCTCTCGACACTCACTTCGAGCAGAAAACTACACTATTTCGAGTGACTAGATAGACGATGTGCTTTAGGCCACAGTGCCGTACTGTGAAGCGGAACATACCTCCACAGCTTCCCTTTCAAAACTGAGACTGGAGACCTTTGCCATGTTGAATGCGTATGCAGACTAACAGTCAGTGATGCGTAGAAGTCATGCAGGATGGCCTCTGCTGTTTTTCTGCGGTATCAAGACGTAGACCTAAAGTTCGATAACAATTATGGTTTGACAACTAGCCCACCTGGGAGGAGGTGGGAGGAATACTAACTATCCCCATCATCTTACCCCAGGTAACTCTACATTTCTACTAGATCCCAAAGTACCAGTCTGGCCAGGAGAAGTCATGTATTGAGGACACCGAACCATGCCAGACCGGAGGTTGGCGTTACAAACAAAAGAGACTTGGAGATGGCGCGTTGGGAAGGGGCTAATACTTGGAGGTCTGGAGCAGATCCTTGATGCCTCTCAAAGACCAAGCCAGAGTCATACAACCCTTGACATTCATAAATGCCACGCAAAGAGCGTTCTCCCTTTCAATGTTCAACAAGTGCGCAATGCGGCATGGCCATGCGTGTTAACTTGAAATCTCGGGGTTGCTACCCAAGGGCATCAGCATGTACAGCTGCAGCAAACGGATGCCAATCGGTGATTGGGAAGTGAGTGCACCCGTGATGATTGCTTGGCCCACGAAGAAGACGGCCACCCTACCTTTGTCCATCTTATCCTAAAGCACGCCCGCATTGCAGAGGTTGTTGTTTGTGCTGCTCCACTGCCAAGAATCCCAGTACGAGTGGAGTGGACGTTACCTGCGCAGTCAAGCGACGTTTAGAGGCTGTCAGCGAGAATCGTCCCAAAAAACAACCCCCAGGTGTCGCGCGCTACAGTACCCACCGCGCTAATGTTCAGTGGGTACAGGGCTTGACAGCCCGCTGAGTGGCCTAGTTATCATTGGTGCACCCCAAAGATTCCTGGCCACGGTGAGAATCGTGCTGGCTTGTGCTCGAGATGAATCCGGCCCTTACACATGAAAAAAATGTACTGGAACTCAATTCGGTTTATTTATTTTGCTTCAAATGCGCGCATAGCTTACATCCAAGACAAGACGCCAATCGCCATGATTGCCGTCTGCACAGGAGTGTGGTGCAGATCTCAGCTTCAAAGCGACTAGAGACGCGATGATTGACAGGTCCCTCGGAAAGGCAGCACGCTTGAACCGTCGATAATGTCAAAGTCATTGACTCTTGTAGAATTTTACTCGGCGACTACAATTTTTTTGTGCGCTGCATTATTTGTCGCCAGGCAGGGCGCCAATTCGCCGACGAGAAATTTTGCTTTTCAACGCGAGGAACCAAACTGGTTTAGAATCCAACAAATGGTGCTGGAGAGGCTGCGGGGATAGCTGGTGAACCTGCTTCCTGACCAGCCTGACCTACCCTAAAGACTCGACTTGATCGCTTCGCATGAATCAACAAGAGCACCCGACTATTGCACATCCAGTTTTGTCAGTCCGATAAGTGAGTATGCGTAGAAAAGAGTTTCTGCATACATATGTCGAGTTCAATTGACCTTGGTGGGAGAAGAACAAAATTTTCCGGTGACATTGGGCTGCTGTCAGATTGACATTCGGCTCGGCTCCACCACCCCCACTGCCCGAATTGTTGATGCCCTCTTTGTCCAACCCATTGATCTACACGTGACTACCTCATACCTCTTGGTTGCCGAACGGACTCGCCGGGGTCCATACTGACTCGCCCGGCTTATTCCGCGCAAGGCGGCTAAGGCCATTGATTGCCTGCGAAAATCCGATCAGGCTCAATGGCTGGTTAAGTTAGCACTTGGATTTCTCTCCCACAGCCACATAAGAGGTTCTGGACTGCAAGTAGGGATAACGGTCACGGCCATGAAGATACTGCCTGGGTGCGATAACCAAATTCATATGGGCTACCTGAAGTCTTTTGAACTGAGCGATACAAGACACTAAGACTTGTGTATTTTCTGCTGTGTGTATTTTCTCTGGCTATCTTGCTCCAAAGATTCCGCGTCGGGAAAAACTGTAAGCTAGCCACAGTGGCTGAGGACTGACTGAGTGGCTGAGTGGATAAGTACGGCTCAGGAGGGATCTGATTGACCGTCGCAACCCCATCCAATCTCAACGCGACCTTGCCATTGCGTCTATCGGTCTAATCCTGATAGTTGGTCGGCTGCGTTTTGTAATCACGTCCAAGATCAACGGGTTGGTTTCGTAGTTTACTCTGTCTGTTGAGCTGCTTCCTGTGCGATCCTCTTCTGGCTTAAGCAAGGGTTTTATTAAGAAAAATTCACTTAAAGCTTAAGGTTAGTGCAAGGCAATAATGCTAGAAAGATTGAAGCTATTTGTCTAGTTTGTTTAACCAGGGTAAGCTAGTGTGACCAGAAGTTATTGGAAGCGGTCCAAAGGGGTTGAAAAGGCCTTGATTTTTACAAATGCAGCCATTTGTGACGACAATGCAGCATCACAAAAACGTGGCTGTGCTCGTCCAATCACGGCCGGGATCCTGTGACAGCTGGCTTTAAGTGAGGCAGCCACATCACGAGAAATACGCCAATCCCAATTGACCAAAAAGGGTCACAGGGCGCGCGGCTACGTGAGGGCTTGGGGTGGAGGCAGAAACATGGAAACCAGGCTGTGTAGTTCGCCAGCGTCGAAAAGGACATCTCGCGTGTCGGCCCGCCCACCCGTTCGTACCTTTGGACAACTGCAGATACGCCTTCTGGCCGTGGCTACGCAGGTCTGCAGCAGTTCAATGGCGGAGCATGTTACCGGGCGGCTGAGGAAGGCAATACCTCTCAGCATCGTTGAGCAAGGCACGAATATTGAAGACTGGCGAGAATCAACTTCGTGGATCAAGTCTATGGGCATGCTGGAATCAGTAGGGAAGTTGACGGATCCGGATGCTAAGAGATGGACAGCCTCAAGGTGTTGGCGTACGAGTTTCGAGAGATAATACCCGCGGTTCAGATCCTACCTGTTGGCAATGCTGGCCTACCTGCATCAGTAATGGGAACTCTATGAGAACCTAACCAACTTGAAAGGCTCATGCCATTATTCATAAATGATATGGGCTAATGGAGGCCGGTTACTTGGTTTTGTTCATGGTGCGAATCTCCAGAGCCTTGTTTCTACCGTCGGTTTCGTGTGGCTTGATTTCTGGCCGGGTTTTTTGGTCGCAATTTCCTGCCTTGCTTCGTCACCGCCATGCTTGGGAACCTGATGAGACGCCCACAAAACGGGTAGTTTTGATCAGGCTCCGCTTTTACCTACCGTTTTCTCTCTTGCATTCCCATGCTTCATGCACGCTTCAACAGCGCGAGACATGGATCAACTGCACCCTCCACACGCCTCCACGGCGAGATATCTCGTCGAGGAAATTTGGAGAGAGAACACAGCGAATGGAACGATCACTGAAAAGGACTCTGAGTTAGTGAGTCTGGTGGAAAATGCCTTGGAAATGTACGTTTTCTTTCCCCCGCCATGGTTTACGACCGGGCCCGTTGACCTGGCCCAGCTAATATGGAGTGCTTAAGATAGAATATCCTGACAGATCTATGACAAGGACACTCGCTTCCTCCTCGAATTAATCCAAAACGCCGAAGACAATATCTATTACCGCGTGACACCCACCCTTAGTTTTACGTACAAGAAAGGCAGCCTGCGGGTTGATTGCAATGAGGTTGGCTTCACCGAGAGTGATGTAAGAGCAATCTGTAAGATTGGTAATAGGACTAAGATCGGCCATGGCCGATCCGCTCAGTACGTGGGCGAAAAGGGTATCGGCTTCAAGTCGGTGTTCAAGGTATCGAGCATAGTCTACATCTCCTCGCGCAGCGTCTCCTTCGAGTTTGATCGATCACAGGCCGTTGGTCTTATCGCACCTATCTGGGCTGCTTTCCCTGAGCTTACTCTCCCGGGATCGACGTCGTTTTATCTCAAGCTATCGGATAACTGCGACGAAAACCAGATTGTCCATGATATACGGCACCTGGACCCAACCATGCTCATATTTCTCAGAAAATTGAAGCATATCAACCTCAGCATCGCGCTTGATGATGGGCAGGTATAGACGCGGAAACTCTGGCGAGAAGACATATTTGATGGCTAAAGTCTTATTACTAAACTGAATACCAGAGAGCATGTATTTCTAAGCAAGAGAGAGTCATCTAAAACGGCCAGACTGAACGAGGGGTCGACAAGCACATCCAACTATATCGTAGTCAAGGACCTCGTGTCTCGATTGCCCGAGGAAAAAGATCGAGCGGGTGTGACAGAATCAGAGATAGTTCTCGCATTCTCTAGCTGGAACGAGAATTTGGAAGACAGCACGCAGTCAGTCTATGCCTTCCTTCCTATTCGCGATTACGGTTTCAAGGTTGGTCGCCCCAGGCTGTTACAATTTGCTGGCTTTCGCATTCTTGTCACTACTCTGACTCAAGGATAGTTTCTCATTCAAGGTGACTTCCTCCTTACAGCCAATAGGGAGGATGTCCAAGACTCACCATGGAATCGTGCTCTCCGTGAAGCCTGTGCCGACGCCTTCGTGAAGGCCGCGTATCGCTTGAACAAAGGACCTGAGCGATATACCTGGATCCGATATCTTCCAGGGAAGCGTATAGTCGGCTTTTTCGAACCGCTTAGAGACTTGATTCTGGAGAAGCTTTCCAAGGAGCCCATACTGGAGGCATTCTCTGGGAGAATGGTTGCACCGGCAGAGCTTACCTATGTTCCCAAAGGCAACTTCTCGGATGATCGACGGTTGCCTCTAACGCTATCTCCCATGACTAAGGACTCTTAACTCTCTTCGAGTTATCCTGAGTGGGCTGCCGCCTCATTGTTTCGCCTGGGTACTCGGAGGATGGACGCCGAAAGTTTCCTTGCTGACTTAAGACGGATCATCTCACAAGACCCTCAATACTTACGCCAGAAAGGCGGCATGTGGCACTCAAAACTGGCAAAGGTGCTTTTATCTATAGTGAACGAGAAGGTACACTTGGATTTGGTCAAGGGTTTGAAGATTATCCCCTTGTCTAATGGCGATTGGGTATCTGCAAACCTGGGTCGGGTCTATTTTAGTTAAGGATTTGAGAGCCTTAAGATCCCAGGGACGGTTCCTCTTCGCACAGTTCATCCGGATGATGAGAAAACTCCTGTACGACGCAATCTGCTGGTACATCTTGGCGTAAGGCCGCGCCCGGACGCTGCGGACGTATGCCGCCTCGTTGTTGAGATGCATCGATTCAAGCCAGCCAACCTTTCACTTGACGAACTCGTAGAGCATGTCGTCTTCATGTTTAAGGCGTCGTTCGACCCACCCCCGGGCGTTGACTTGTGGTTTGTCACTGCGGACAACCAACGCGTGAAGGGGTCGTCGTTATACTTACCAGCTAGAAGTGTCCAGATTCGGCCTTCTGAAGCCCCCATCAGGGAGCATGTGGAAGCGAACTATCCGCTACTTCATAGCGCGTATGCTGACGCTTTTAAAAAGGACGGTCCGGTAGCAATTGCCTGGCACACCTGGGTTCAACGGCGTCTCGGCATCAACGTGTCGAGTTTGCCCAGGATCGCCACGGGAGCTCCTAGGGGTCGCGGCAGCGGCACTCTACGCCTGTCGGACGAATTTAGATCCATGTTCAAGGCATGCGACTCATCCGACGTTCTTGATCTGTTGAGGGTGAGATGGCGGGAATACTCACCTATTGTCGAGGAGATGTATCTTGAGAACACCACGTCACCGAAAAACCCCGTGCGAGATGAGATTGCAGCGATGGAGGTTAAATGCTTCCTCGGCCAAGGTTCTGCAAAACACTGCCTCCGACGACTGCAGGATACATTTCTTCCGTCGCTCGATAAGACCATAGACCAGGAATCTTGTATACCCCTGTTGGACGTCCCTAGCCCCTCAAACCAGGGGTGGAGGGCTCTGGGAATATTCGGAGTCTCGGTATATCAAAACTTGGGGTACTACTTTCAGTGTCGGTTTATTTTGAAGAACTTCGGCGTGAATGCTTCGAAAACGACCATTACCCACATCTATGAGCGAATTCAGGCGGACTATATGGACCACAAGAGAGATATCTGGCAAGTACAACGCCTCTGTTGTGGAAGAATCTCACTAACCTTCGATACAGCAAGATGTTCATGAAGCAGAGCCTGATATATACTTCGCTATTATGTGCGACTGAGGGTGATCCGACCATGCGCTGGGTAAGTGCCCAGGAATGTTTAGAAAAGAACCTGGACATTGCTGCCGAGTACAGTAGTAGTGCCACCCTGTTCAGGAACGTCCTCGGAACAGGGGCAGATGACATTGAGCGTCTAGTGCAGACTATGTGCGCCATCACAGAGCTCAGCGACATCCTCAAGTCATTCAGCAGGATAGATCGGGCTATCCGAACTCAGGGTGCTCGAAACTTCAAGGCAGCCATTGAGAAGCTGAACAGATGGGTGCCAATATTTCCCATTCTGAAAGAAGACAGCGGCAAAGAGTATGATGCACTTGCGCCTCTGAACCCAGCCTTCCTACCCTGGTTCATCGCCGATCGCCACCACCTGCGCGACAGCTTCAATGGATCTGTTGATATCCTCGCCTTCTCACCCCAAGAAATCCAGTCCATCGAGGTTTTTCTCAAGGTTCTAGACCTCGAGTCGCGTTTCTTGTCGAAGATTGTCAAGGTCGAATCTCGTCCGATGGGCAAGCCGAAACGACATAAAGCGTACACATTATCTTTGCGAAGGAAGGCGGCATTTATCACTGCGTAAGATACCTCCACATGTTTACTTGTCTCAATAAGATTTGGTCTCCTGTACTGATTAATATGCTCGCTGATAGCTTGATACCGAAACAGCAGCAGAACAGATAAGCTTCTGTTGGAGAGTTCCTTCGTGCTGAAGTTAGCATCGCTGCCGAGATCGTTGAAAATTATTCGTTCGAATACGGCCTCCGTTCTTTCTCTGGCGCTGACAGTCGTGGTGATGTTTGTCTCTCGGAAAGCAATGGGAGGCTGCAAGTCTTCATGACAAGAGAAAACATCTTGGCAACGCTGCCTCCCCCCGAGCTTGGGAACAGAATTTGCGATCGGTACAACATAACCAATCCTGCTCACCGTCATCTGGTTCACTTTGCACTTGGCGAGCACGGACAAGAGACCGGCTGTCGAGCACTTTCGCCAGGGAAGGAGTTCACGTTCTCGAGTCCCTTCCAAGAAGTAAGGAACAGAAAACCGTCAAACTGGAGACAGAGAAGGAAGCTAGCGAAAGCTCTTAGATTTGGAGAGTGATTACGCTGGACTGTGGCGTGATGGATTTGTGGATACGAGGATATCCGATGGAGAGATTGACGAGAAAGAGTCATCTCAAGACACACTCCAGTCGAAATTTAGTCACATTCCGGCCAGATTCATAGAAAACGAAGACGAAGACGACCGAAGACTGCCGCTACAATACTTCAAGTGGTCGGAAACAATCCTATTTCGAAAAACCTCTGGTGACCCCGGCACAGACTACCGTACGGTGTTGCGGACGGAACCAGCGCATGGCCAGTATGCAGCAGAGGTTCTGGTAAGTACCCCCTGAGTGTAGAACTCTTGACCTTGAAATCTAAACTGATTACGAAAATAATCGATTAGACATCAAAGTTCTTGCAGCGCGAGTTGGGCCAGGTTTATAAGCCAGAGGACCATTGGACAAGCCCTCAGCGCTACAAAGCCGGCTATCGCAGATTTCTTCACCCAGCGTCCTCTTGTGCTACTTTTAC
The DNA here is from genome assembly GCA_012931995.1 of Fusarium albosuccineum. Taxonomy (NCBI): domain Eukaryota; kingdom Fungi; phylum Ascomycota; class Sordariomycetes; order Hypocreales; family Nectriaceae; genus Fusarium; species Fusarium albosuccineum. The sequence goes on along the minus strand of JAADYS010000696.1, from coordinate 8,694 downwards.
TCTGGGAGACCGGGAAGCAAGTTGCAAGTTTTCAGATTTCATAGCCCAACGCGGTTTCAAAGATGCACAGACGTGGGCCTGGGTGGCAAGTGACCCAACCTACCACTTTGACATAGCGGTTTCGTCAGGGGGGCCAGACTCGGACTTCTCGTGGAATACACAGCAATTCGAAAGGGTGAGTGTCCGGTGTACGTGTCTCAGATGACTCGAGCTTCACTAACAACTTGAACCTGGGTCAAGATGCGAAACTTCTGAACAGACATGCAGCGACAAGGCACTTGGAGGCACGAGAATGTGCACGTCTTGGTCAGAGTCTCAGACGTCTTCAACAATCCCCGCATTGACCTTTTCGTCGACCCCTGGCGTCTTCTTGCCTCCAACATGTTTTCTTTACGAGGCAAGTGGACCTTTGCCGCTGCTATCCTCGATGCTGGTTACCGGTGCAGTGATCGCCAGTCTTCTCTCCCCTGTGCCAGCTCAGAGCATATTCAGATTTCTCCGCCAACAGCACCGCCATCACTTTCAGGGACCAGAAGCCCGAGTCACTATGGAAATACATCGAGCCCGTTATCTTGGGCTAGTTCTGGTACCACACGCATGAGCTCGCATCAGCCACATCACTCAGTGCAGGTGAATCCCTCAGAATCGGAACCAGTATGTCTGGAACAAAGCCAGTACCGTACAGGCCAAAACAGTCCGTTATTGCATCCATGGCATATGCAGATAGGGCATCCTGTACAACCGAGTCTACCACCAACGTGGTTGGGGCAACTCTATCCACCAGAGAGTCACCATTTCCAAGGACACCCAAGACACTAGAGCCACGGGCCCAATAACAATGGGATGCCCAACAGTGAGTTCCCATGGCCAATGGCCGGTCACAACATGTCAAGTATGGCCAGTAACAAAAACCCACTTCCTCTCGGGCCTTCCCCCATGATGCCCCAGCAATTGCCTCACGCTGCCCTGGATTTATCTACTGAACCCCATTCTATATCGATCTCGGCGAGCGACGCCAGTGTGTTTCCGAGCTTTTCGTACAAGCCGTTAAACAAAGGCGACATTAGACTACTCATGCTTCATCCCGGGAAAGAAGACGCACAATTACGAGCTGTTGTTTATCACTCCCCGCTTCTAGTCACAAACAGCTTCCAAGCAATCTCCTATACATGGGGCAGCGCTGAGCTTTCGCATACACTGTGGACTCCAGATGGTAACGTCAGAGTCACAGAGTCTCTCTACGCCACGTTACGCTGTATTAGGCACGAGAAACAGGCCCTGGCTGTCTGGGCTGATGGCGTCTGCATCAACCAGAGCGATAAGAAGGAGAAGCCTGAACAGATATGGTTGTTACCCCAAGTTTTTCAACGTGCGACGTGCGTCTTGGCCTGCCTTGGAAGCGACAATTCGGCGGACAACGCGATAGAAAGCCTGATGCAGATACGGGTTAAAGATTCTCTCGCTACACTGGGAGAAGAATGGCCCGTGGACCTTCCACAGATACCCAAAAGCTGGAAGAACAGATGTATTCCGCCTTCGGATGATCAAATCTGGGACGAGATACGTGGCCTGTTTGAGAGGCCATGGTTCGAAAGGGCGTGGATCATACAAGAAGTCGTTGTTGCCACTAGCGTCAGGGTTATCTGTGGCAAATGGATGGTAGACTGGAATGACATCTTCGCCGCTGTTGAAATCATTATGCGCGAGTCGCATACTCCGCTTGGCCAAGCTCAAGATAAGTTCTGGAGATTCTTGACTCTGGCAGGGCTGCGCGAACGAGAAGCCAAGCATGACCGCCGTCCACTCCTCGAACTCCTCGAGAACTTCCGAGACTTCAAGTCGTCCTTCGAACATGATCGAATTTTCTGTTTGCTCGGGCTTGCGATCGATGGGAATCACTCGGACTTTGTATTGGACTACCAACTCAGTTTTGACGCCATTGTCCGCAAGTATGCCTGGACGTTTGTCCAGCAGGGGAAGGTAATGGAATTGATCCACAGAGCAGGGATAGGCTGTCGAAAGAGACGGTACTTTCCGTCATGGATTCCAGATTGGACAATCGGAAAGCCAGACAGCCTGCGGACTTTGTCGGCCTGGGGCATGCGATGTGCAGCCTCAACACGGGCTGAACCGCGCGTCGAAACTGGCCAAATGATGAATGACTTGGAACTACGTCTTCGTGGCATTCTGGTTGATGAAATAACGTGTATCAGCAAGTCATCAAATGTCGCAGAGCAACTGTCCTTGTACCTGAACGAGGTCAACTACATGGTTGGCTCTTCATCCTCCCATCTTCAGGACGGCCTCAACTGGAAGGTCGCTATCGCTAGTGCAACCCGGGGCCGACATGATAGCCTTGCTATGAGTCAGTCTTACACGGCGTTGCGAAAGTACCTGGCTATGGAGAAAGACAATATAGAGGCAGAGAAGGCCAGAGTCGGGGAACATCGGGGGTCTAGCGAGTTTATGGACCATGTCGAATCCAGGGACATTTTATGGAAACAAAGCCAAAATTACTATCTCGCACTTCAAGGGAACTTGGTGGGTTGGAAGTTTTTCGTCACCAAGCGACAGTATGTTGGTATTGCGCCACCTACGGCCAAGGAAGGAGACGTTGTCTCTGTCCTCAACGCGGGAGCAGTCCCATTTCTGCTGAGAAGAGAAGAAGTATTAAAAGGCCACTTTTTGCTTGTGGGAGAATGTTACATATCTGGTTTAATGAATGGGGAAGCAGAAAGACTAGGTATACCGGAGGGGACTATTGCAATGAGATAGAGGTAGTACCTTAGGGGCTGAAGGTTGCGTCTTAGAGCGACTGACTTTTATATTAAATTAAGCAATACCCTTAAGCGTGATGAATTTCCTTCTAATGTCTTGTAAATAAACTACTTACCTATAGAAATATGAGATTAAATAAAAGAGACTAAGACCTTTGTTCATCGGCACATGCATGTTGACGCCCCGCGACTCTTCATTGACAGAAGAAATATCATGAGAGTCCATTTCAAGAAAGCAGCAATATTCAACAGAATTTCAGTAAGACTAGAGACAAGGACCCGAAACATCCGACGCCCCATGTCAAAGTTTCAGGGCGGCAGGACCGTTAAACATCACGAACAAGTTAAGATCTGGCCAGTCTCAGAACTGATGCTTCAACCTGATTCAAGAGGGGTCTGCTTTAAGTCGATGCCCTGCCTTGGACTATTGCAACTACCAGTCCACAGTTGCCCGGAACTAGCAATGATTGCAAGGCGTCATATAACTATCAAACACCGAAATTTAAACATCAGCATGCTCATGCTCCTCTTAACAGCAAATATCTAAGATTCTCCTCTTCGTATCTTATGATCCATCCTTCAAACTACTTCTAGCTTAGTCTTTCCATTCTTTGATCTGAAATTCAAACAATGATTCTCTTGGGCGGGCTGTGATCTCTTGGATGGGTCGCCTATGATAACTGGGTCTCCTTAGTTTGGCGTCAAGGGCAAGTCCATTTTTGCCCTGCTCCTTATCTGGGTGGCGGAAGTAATCCCGCTTGTGTCTGGAGACATGGCGTCATGAAGCAAAAGCCGAGCTGCCTTGATGCAACAGATGTTGTAATGATGTCGCAGTGCCTCTCTGCCAATATCTCGGTGCAGTAGTATTTCATGGCCCGATAAATGTGTGATGATGTGGTAGAGAACAAAATCCCCTATGATTTTCGGAATGGGATGGATGGAGAAGAGTCGGGCATCGAGCAGCTCACAAAGCCAAGTTAGTAAAATGATGCCGTTGGTGGGGGCTCAGGGGCGCTCCCATAGATACTGGAGTCTGCGCCCACTGTATGCCGATTCTTGACCGTCCTCGCACTCTTCCCCGGGCTATAGATGATAGTTCTGCTGTTCAACCATACGGTTGGCCTGAACAGCAAGACTACTAGCTAGACTGAAGTCTGTCTCTAGTCAGCAAAATGCTCGTGACGTACCGTTTCAATGGTGTAATACGAATTCTATCCTAATCCCAGACATTATCAAGCACTAAGCCTTAAGGCCCACCTGCTGAATTGTAGGGCATATAGAGGATAATTGCACTGAAGGGTCGTAACAGCAGCGCTGTATTACATTTTGGCCTGACGGTGTAATTCAACACCAACAACCTAACGCAATCTTTATCATCAGTGTCCGATCAGCAAAGTTAGCGAGTCGTGCTAGGCCCTCTTAGGTTTCAAGGTTCAGCATCCCATCGGGTGGGGAATACCTTGTAGGGCGACCATCTTCCCCGGGGGATACAAGATACTTTGTGACTATTATTGGGGTTACAGGGATAGAGGGAGCTCGTTACAGTATGCTTTGCGTTACTTGTTAGGTAACTTTTTATCGACATTTCTTTATTGGTTCGGGCTCGTCCCACAAGCCATTCCACACTCGATGGGTCAACTTACTTAATGGGTTGATGATTGCTGACTGTATATCCAGCTAGCCCAAACACGAACCAATAGCAGCTTATAGCCTGGTTCTTAGTGAGGCACGAGGGCACTGATCCCTGCAAGATCAGACAACAAACCACTCGTAACATGTATTTAAAACCTAGAAGCGCCAGCAGTTTCTTTGAGATCAGCTCATCTCATCTTTCTCTCACCACACTGCAACAGTATAGCCATCTACTCACGGCATCATGTTAGCCAAACGAGCCCGCGAGGAGCTGGAGAAGCAGCTAAAGAATGACGATCGCGATGTCGCAGACCTATGGAAAAAAGCTCTGAAGGGCTACGAGAGTATCGTCGGTTTCGGCCTTCAGCCCAAATTCGACAATGTAAAGTCTATGATTGACTTTGGAACTGATCAGATGAACAATTTTCACAAGTTCAGACACGACAAGGGCAAAGTAGACCGCCTAAGAACTCTATTCGCGTCGAACCTTGACCTGGTCGAACAGGGCGCAAACCAAGTCATCGCTGCTGCAGCACCAGCATTCCCACCCGCTGCCGCCATTGGAACCGCTTTGACATATATGCTTCAGGCCTGTCGATCTGTATCGGCTGATTATGATATTATCATCGTTTTCTTCGAGGATATGAATAGCTTTCTCGGCAGGATCACTATTTTGGAGACTAGACTTCCAAAGCACAGGGCCTATCAGAACTGTCTTATGGAAGTCTTCACCTCACTTCTGACCATGTGTGGCTTTGCGCACAAGTACATTGAGCTCGGTCGGTTCAAGAAATGGATCTCCAACTTATTCAAAGGCGACGATGGAGAACTTAGTGGAGCACGCGCCAAGATGAACAAGAATGTTGATCATCTTCAGCAAGCCACTGAGTTTGCCATTCTCGGCAATACCGAAGAGACATTGGCCATGACATCTCAACCTGATGAGAATCAGAAGTCACATGCTGAGATGCTTGAACGCGTTGGACATACCATCGACACGATTCATGAAAACACCGAGAACATCAAAGGCGACATTGCAAAGATCCTTAAGCTCTTCGGTGGACAAAAGAAAGAAACTGCCATGGAGAAACCGCAAGCAAATAAACCTCCCTCCTCTAACAGCATTCGGAATTCTATGCCTATTGTCTTCAACGACGACCACGAATATCAAGCTCTCAAAGAAACTCTACTCCCAGATTCATGCGGTTGGGTCTTCTCTGAACCTGAATGGGAAGAATGGCTCAAACTACCAGAGGGAACACGCCCGATTCTCGCTCTCACAGCAGAACCAGGCACCGGCAAAAGTCACTTAGCTGCTGTATTGCACGACAAGCTTGCCCAGAGAGCTGCAGAAGATGAAACAGGAAATACATGCGTTGCTCACTTTTACTTCCGAGAGCAGGAAGATGCTTTTGCTCTCCTGATATGCGGTGTCATTACAGTGGTTAATCGTATTGCCGAGACAAACCATGCTGCTTGCGAGAAACTCAACGCCCAGATTGCAAGAGATGAAATTGCGATTAATACTACCATCTGGCAGCAAATCGTTACGCACCTTCTCAGTGTCGTTTTTGGACCAGAGTCCAAGTTCAGTCTGTTTATTGTCTTTGATGGACTGGATGAGCTTCGCGACTGGGAGAATTTCAAGTTGTTTCTATCGGACTTCTTCAACGATCAAGGGCTCAAGATTTCTCTTGTCGTTACATCAAGACCTGAGCGGCTAGATGATCTTCCAGAGAACACCAAGCTGGTGAGAATCAGAGCAACCAAGAAGAAGCAAATTCAAGACCTCAGAGCGTTAATCTGGAAGGAAATAAACTCGCTCAACAATCTTAGACGATTCAATCGTTATGTCCAACAAAGAATCGCAGATACTATTGAAGAAGCATCTCCAAGTATGTATCTATTCAATCTGCTGATACTATGTTGTAACTAACATGACATCAGACATGCTGTTTGCCCAGCATATGCTCGCTCGTCTTGATGACATGGGCCGTGAGGGAGCAATCCTTCGAGCCCTCAGCGAAGACAAGCCCAAAACTCTTCACGACATATACGAGATCCATCTTGCAGAATGTCAACGTCGCATGCCCCCAAAACACAAAGAAGTTGCCGCTGCCTTGCTCCACTGGGTCGCTTTCGCTAAAAGACTACTGACTCTAACCGAGGTGCAATCGCTTGTTAAATTCCTAGGACAAGATGAAAAGTTCAGTATTGATGAGATTCACGAGCTTTTTGACAAGTTTTTCAAGGTAGGTGGACCTGGCTACGATACAGAGGTCATGGCGAGGCTTGAGGCTAGTCAAGCCACTGCGGTTCAGGACCTGAAGCAAGATGATGATGATGGCCATGACGGCATTTACGACGATGGACCACTTCCTGTTACTTTCAAGGAACGATCCATGAGGCACTACTTCACAAACAGTACCCATGGTGCTTCGGCCTTCAGATGGGGACCGTCGGAGGCACATCGGAGAATGCTCGTGACGAGCGCCGAGTTACTACGCCTCCCTCGTATAAGCGACAACGAGAGTCTACTCAAGTACTGCGCACTCTACTTCGTCAATCATTTCAGAAATATAACGATAGAACAACACTGTCCACAAGAGCAAATCGAGGTTCTCGAGGCTTTCGCAGAGATCATGTCTAACAAGACTGGGATAACCGAGATATTTACCAGAACTGGGTTGCGATATGGAAGGCTTACTGGGGCATCTGTGACAAATGAAAAGGTCTCGCTTTGGGCAAGGTTGCTAGAGAAACAGGACATTGAAGAAAAGATGAGTGCTTTTGCAGTTGCGTGGTGGCAGCGCGTTGGACCGAATCCAGCGATTTGTCGACTTGATATGGCTAAGGGGTATTTGCGTCAACTGCATCGGGCTCAGAGTGAGAAGGAGGCTGTTCAAGCGTGGGAGAACCTACAAGGCGTTTTGAAGGCGGTATGTTGTCTCCTGCATACGATTGGACAAATATTGACTTGCTGGACTAGGCTGCCTCGGCCAAATTGCTAATGGATCAAGCCGTCATCAACTTTCCCGACCATTTTAAGGGCGAAGATGCTTACAGCAGAGACATTGAGCCATTTGATGAAATAGCAGCCAGTCTGGGAATCTTGAACCTCTTTGGCGATGAGATCAAGCCTGACGCAGTGGCACACCGCGCCATTTCACAAGTTCTCCACCACCACAAACTTCTCGATCCAGCAGAGAAGATATGTCGACAGGCTCTAGAGCTTTGCAGCCCGAGCGACGATGAGTGGTACAGAGATTCAAACACGTTATCCTCCCTTCTATTGCAACGCAAGAAGAAGAAAGAAGCATGCCAGGTCGCCAAAACTGCCGTCTATGCACTTTCCAACCACAAGGTTCCTCCACAGCTGAAGCGAATGTTGTACGCGACATATGCGAGAGCTCAAAGAAAGATGGGCCAGTCCGACGCTGCTCTTGAGTCCTACGCTAAAGCTAAAGCGAGTGATCCTGATGGCGTCACGCCTGGTGAAGATCTCGTTGACGAGCTCAAAGTCATCGAGCGGAAGAAGGATAAGAGTGAATACATTCAGATGCTGAAACAGTGGAGTCTCGTGGAGAGAATTACATGGATTGCGTCGGACTATCTCACTGAGGGAGAGGAACGCCACGCCCTCTTTTGCGACATCGCCTCAGAGACAGGTGAGCAAGAGTTTATTGTCAAGTTCTATGAAGAAGTTATTGCTTTTATGGATAACCTCGACGCTGGTACACCGCTGCGCCTTGATCTGGCTCTTATATACTTTGAAGTATGCCTTGAGCCCGAAAAGGCTCTTGCACTACTCGATCGGATATTCGATAGTCGCGCGACCGGTATCAGATTTCCTCTTTTAGGCGCAACAGCACTATTCGTCATGATACGCGCCGTCGACTGCATGACAAACGTACAACTAGAACTATTCCGAAAATCTCGAGATCCTAGCTACAAAGCAGAACGACTCGCTTCACTAGCTGGTATTATGCAGCGTCCTCTGCCACTGAATGTTCCGCCGACATCGGTGTGTTGGACGAGTGCGCCGAGGGTTGGACTTGCGTATATGTACTTGGTTGTAGGGCCGTTGGATAAGTTTCAAGAGACGGTGCAAGGATTGTTGGATGATTGTTTCGTTGGGCTGGGTGATTCGGTTGGATGGAATGATTCGTTACTTTTTACGCTGCTTGCTCAGGTGGTGGGGCTGATGAGTTTGGCGTTGAGGGGGGATAAGAAACTAAGACATTATGTTCAAAATTAAAGTGCACTAAAGAAATTTGGCACTTTG
>JAADYS010000695.1:0-21086 GCA_012931995.1 Fusarium albosuccineum | reverse complement strand
TTGGGGGTTCTGAACGCCCGCGAAGGCCGCAAGCCAGCCTCAAGACACGCCCCTCTGTGTTTGAGAAGGTCTATGTCTGTAGAAAAAGCAAGTCTCATGCGTTTGATGGCGCGTTGTAGGGGTATTCAGTCGCTGTGAGAGACGGAAATCCCTCGGCCTCCACTCGCGTCACAGTGTCACAGCGTCACCACCTGGGCAAGAGCCCGAGGCCCCTCCAGCTCCTTCATCGACCCAAGCCTCTTGCCCGCATGTCCCCTCTTTTCCGTGTCTTGGGTTGTCTGGGGCCCCTTCCCCGTCCCCTCCCCCCAACTTTCACAGGGTCCCACTTAGCTCTCACTCGGCCTCTCTTGAACCTCAGGACCAAACAGGCCCCGTCGCAAGTCATCCATGGCTCTCCCGCTTCGCTATCCTTTAAGGTCCTCGGGTTCCCCTCATTTGCTTGGCCTGTCTCTCTCCTCATCTCTCCATCATCTTCCTTGCCTCTCTGCCGAGTTTCACCAACCACTTACACTCGGAACCTCCGATTACAGCGTGTTAGTCGCTGCGCGCTTTACACCAAACTGCCGACGGCCCTCGGTTGAACCAGCTGTTGGTCGTGTGCTCTGTGCGCAGTGAGCTCGACGTGTTAGTGGCAGCTCCGGGTTCCTGGTTCGGGTGCTTGCTCTTCTGATCTGCACCCGTTGTTTGCTTTTCTGGTAAGTTGAATATCCGGTATTTGCTCAATTCGTGGTGCGTCTTTACCACGGGCTGAGCAGACTTGAAATCGTTGTCATCTTAGACGCTGACCCCAGACACTAGCCTCTCCACCTCTTTACACCTCACCATCCCCACACAATGCTGTTGACGGCTTCGCGCACCTCGCCCAGTGCGAGACTCCTTCAGACTCGCTCTGTCGGCTCAACCGTCCTCAGATCTTCCACCTCGCTACAATCAAGATGTGGCCAAACCCGCGAGTTCAATTTCGGCCCCTGGTCTTCTTCCTCCACCTCCTCAGAATCCCGACAAAGCCGTCGACGTCATCGCGTGTTTCGGTATCAGTACTTGGAGTCATTAAACCGCACCCTTTCGTGGGAGAACAACCCCAAGGCCGCCATTAAGAAGGCAATGGCTGGCTTTGGACGCCCTGCCGACTCTGGCAAGTACGTCAATGTCGACCAGGTCAAATCCTGGTCTGATGACCTCTCGGGCGTCCGACCTGGCATGAATATTGAGGATGTTGAGCGAAGCGCCATTGACCACCTTATCCGAGGCGACCAGACCGCCAACATCCGCACGACCACACCAAATAACATGCACCACTTCAACGGCCGACGTCGCGCAAAGACAGCGACACCCAAAGATGTTCAACAAACCACCGCACAGGGTGAAGACGCCACCTACATTGACCCCATTACCAACCGCCGAGCATCAAAGAAGTCATCAATGACAGGGCCAGCTGCCCGGTATGAGGACTTGGAAGGCTACGAGCCAACTGATTTTGTCGACGTGACCACAGAGGCTCACTCTGCTCCCAAATATGAAGACTTGGACAAGTATGGTCCCGTCAAGGACGGGAAACCTACCGACAAGCCTTCTGGGAAACCCAAGTACAGCGACCTGAACGAGTATGAGCCTGTCATTGACGAGAGACCCGTGCAAGACGAGTCGCCCAAGTATGACGACCTCGATAACTATGGCCCTGTGCGATGGAACGAACCTGATGGCGAGCGAAAGCCAACCCCTGAAGAAGACTCCAAGAAGTACAAGGACCTCCACAAGTATTCTGCGCCCGCACTCGATGATCCCTTCACTCAGCGGGAATTGACAGCGGAGGAGAAGTCGAAGGCTTACGATGATTTGGATCAGTACAAGGCGGTGCACTGGAACGAGCCAGATGGGCTCAGGAAAGAGACTCCGGAGGAATTGTCAAAGAACTACGATGATCTCCACAAATATGAGGCTGTGCGCTGGAATGAGCCGGACGGCCTGCGGGAACCAACTCCCGAAGAGTTATCCAAGAACTACCAAGATCTTGAGTCATATGGCCCTGTCGCCTGGAGCGAGCCGGACGGCCTTCGCCGCTTGACTCCCGAGGAGGAGTCTAAGCAGTATGACGATCTCGATGCTTACGACGCCCCATTCGAGGTTAGCAAGTCGACCCTTGAGGCCTATGAGAAGACCCAGATGGATGCTACTCCGAGGGGCCAACCTCTTGCTCCCAAGGTCGATGCTCCTGTTGAGGACTTTGCCAGCAAGTACGATGATCTCAATCAGTATGGACCAGTCCAGTGGAATGAGCCCGATGGTCTCCGAAAGCTTACTCCGGAGGAACTGTCCAAGAATTACGAAGATCTCCACTTGTACGGCGCCGTCCAATACAACGAGCCCGACGGTTTGCGCCAACTCACTCCCGAGGAGCAATCCAAGCAGTACCAAGACACTAGGTTGTACGCTCCCCGTGATTTGTCGCCGCGCATAATGCGAGTGCACCCCGAAGAGGCCTCGAAGGCTTACAAGGATCTGTCCGGTTACCACCACTTCGAGAACGCTGATGCAACTAGCGCACGAGTTCATCCTGAAGAGGCTTCGAAGCAGTATGCCGACCTTGACAAGTACACAGTCTTTGAGAATGACGGGCCCGAGACGGAGCGGATCCACCCCGAGCAGGCATCCAAGGAGTACAAGGATCTCTCCAAGTACCCCACTGCTGGGTACGAGGAGGCAGCAAACTTCCAGCACACCCACCCTGAGGAGCTGACCAAGAACTACACGGATCTTGGCAGCTACAAGCCTACTGGTTTTGTCTCCCAGGCCCAGGCTTACCCGGTTCACCCTGAGGAAGCCACCAAGGTCTACCAGGACCTGAACAGATACACAGCCGTTGGCTTCAATGAGCCTAACGGCAAGGTTAACCTTCCTCCGGATGAAGTCGCCCGCGGCCTCCGAGAGTTCGATTCCAAGGCAGGTCCCCAAGATACCACGGATAGGCCATCAGTTACTTATCAGCGCGAGAGGAACAGGTTTTTTCCCGACTTTACCGAAACTAGTATCGACTTTGTCGACTCTAGGAATGCCGACAAGATCCGAGCTGCAACCCTACGCAGAGCCCACGAGAGCAGTCAACAGAAACTGGCCGAGGCCAAAGAGCAACAACAAGCCAAGGCTAGTCAGCAACTCACCGGAAACTTTGTACGAGATTTTCCCGAGGAGTTTACAACATCATGGAGCACGGAAAATTCACCCTCCAAATCGACACTATTCCCCAAGAATCAGGCCGAGGACTCGGCTTCGTCAGCAGAGGCCTCAAGTGTCGACCAAGTCGACATTGGATCGATGGACGAAAGCTTCCCCACCGAGAATGTGAAACTGCAGCCAGCCTTGGACCGTTACGAAGGCAAGGTGTTCAAGGACCTCTACTCGCACGAACCCCAGGGCCTGCAGACGAGCTTTTCGGAAGAGTGTGGAAGATCGACGATGCCGATTATGGAGAAGCACTATAAACCAACATCGAAAGAACCCGAGACAGCCACGTACAAGATTCTCGCGTACGACTCGACATCGCAGACGATCAACGTAGCGGAGGCCAGTTCTGCGCTACGCGATGATGAGACGCCAATGGCTCTTTCTGATGCTTTGCTTCAGCTGTCGAGTCCTGCCAAGTTTCTTCCTTACTTCAAGCCCCTCCAAGCTCGAGGATATGAGGTGGTCTCGGGCAGTGGTGATGTGCTGATCTTTCGCAAGATGGGGCCAGCGACGGCACAGGACGAAGAATTAGAAGTGCCGGCACCCATCAATCCGCCGCGAGTCAATCCGATTGACATGATGGGAAGGTCTGCGATTGGGAGCTTTGCTAGTCCTACTGGGTTTGTCAACTACGATACGCTTTCGGAACCTATGGACAGACCAGCTCCACCATATCGATCGACAGGAAACAATAGGGATGAATTGGCCTCGAACAAACAAACCAAGCCGCGAAAGAAGAGAGGACTTGGTCGAAAGCTCGTCCTGGGGACTGCGGGGGTTGCAGGATCGGCATATGCAGCGGCGGTATTGACGGAATATTTCAGCACACACGGGCGGGACCCCGAAAGGCCCAGAACACGGCGACTCTAAAGCCTTTGAAAGGCTTATGCTGCGTTCCATATTTCTTTTTTCATTTTTACCTCGGGAAGGAGTTTCGTTACGGTACCGATCATGAACTATGCGGGACGGCATTCATTGCACATTAGAGTTATGGTTGGAATGAAGCTTTGCTTGGGTTCGAAAGGTGCAAATTGGCTATACCTTGGACGTTAGGGCGATGGAGATGTTTCTTTTTTTGTCTCGGAAATACCCTCAAGCCAATTCGGTTGGGGAAGACGTATGTGTTCATGATAACATGGAGCACGGGAGTATAGATACCTCGGCATGTTGCTTTGACTGCATTGTGCAACTATGAATACAAGACCATTCATTCCTTTTTTCTATAGGTCATGCTCGACTCTTCATTCTTGGTGTCCGTCGTTCCTTATGCCGTAGTGTACAAACAATTTAATCTTTGGCGTATTGATCCCCATGACCCAATTCGTCCTTGCCCTTTACATATCCATTATTACAGTATGATTTTGGTCCTTGGCCCCAAGCGTGCTCATTGCCCCTGTCCCTCGGAGAACCCAGGTCCAGTGCTTACATGGTCAATCTTGGCCATGTGCAGCTGGTGCTTCCTGTCTTCAGCACTCCAACTCTGGCGGCGTTGGACCGAGGCAAAGTTGGGGGTCCAGCTGTTTGTGTGGCGCATGCAGCGGTCGGCTCCGGCTTGGGCGGAGGGGGAGACGGGAGCTGGAGGGAGGGAGGACCGTGTTAGCTGTGATAGTGTGGCGGAGGGTGTAAGAGGTATTGCTTACTCTCTGTTGGAGATGAAGGAGCCTGGGCGGTCGTAGAGATGGCGGTCGGTTGTCGAGTCATGATGAAGAGTTGTATGTAGTTTTAATAAGAGGATGGTTTGGTTTGGTGTAGGATGATGATGAGGATGACAAGGTGTTGATGTCAAGTTCAAGGGAGAAGTGTCTTGGTTTGTATGGATGATTGATGGTGTCTGTGCCCATCAACGTCAGTGTCTTGCCTCCCAAGCAACGACCTCGCACTTACCTCGAGAGATATCGTAGGATTGTGGATGTCTTTCTTTCCCCCAGAATCCAGGGTCCTCCCTCCCCTCTATATAAGGTCACAGTATCACAGTGCCATTGCTGGATTACGAGTTCCGAGCGGCCACACACAGGCATCTAGCTTCCAAGTCGCATCAACCCCGCGGGTCAATCATTGGCTGTGGCAAATGGTGTGGTGGTCTGATCGCCCAGCCGTTCTAGCCTCTCGGAGTTGCTGAGCTACGGTTCTATCCGCTTCGGGGGTTTTTGTTAAGCACGCTGATGGAAGAGGCGTTGCGTGATGGCGTCTGACGATCATGGCGCCGCATCCCGAGAGGAGAGAGTTTGCATGCATACAGACCGGTCTGTGAGTTGCGTGAGGATGATCTGCTTTTTTCTCATGCATGTTGGTGGTGGTGGTGGTGGTGAAGAGGCTCGAGCGCCGATTATCGGATCGTACAGGACGGAACTAAATCGCTTCCCTCGGCATTTGGTGATATGCATGATTATCACTGCGGGATCTGCGGATGAGCGTTTGCCATGTCGTGCATTCTGGACGGATGCATATGTTTATCAAAGTCAATTGCAGATGCTATGTTGATCCGCAACTCATGTATAACACCGCCAGGACCCCGAGATGTGCTGAACCCGGACCAGACCACGCAAGGTTCTGGGTATGCTCGGCTTTCGTCATGTGTCTCTTGTCCTTTCTCGTGACCATGAGGCTCTAGATGCACCATGGGCCCATGCGAGGACCGTGTAGCATGAGGCTCTCCACCGAGCTGAAGACCCGAAGACTCCGGGGGCAAGGGGTAGTCAATGCACGCAGCTTAATTGGTCTCGTGGAAACATGACAGCTGCCGAGCCAAAGTCAGCGCCAATGGTTGTCTGGAGGAATGGTATGCTAACGCGCCTGTCCTCGCACCATCCCGGACCGCGGCTTAGACGCGTCTTGGAGCGTGTACCTCACTTCCACCACGGCTATCTTGTTAATGCACACTTGTAAAGCGTACAAGGCAGTTGTTGATCAACAGAAAATTCCATTGTTTCTCTCTTTCGACTCTTACAAACATGCCAGACATTTGACGTCAAAAACGCTTCCTCTGTCCCAACCCCCATAATGCCCTCTATACCCGCCATGGGAATCATCCCCATGTCTCTTGCTATACACGGCAAAACAATTGGCTCGACGGCCATTCTTTTTCCCTTCCAACTCCCTCATGCAACAATGGCTTAAAACACCAAATCAAGCAGTTCATAAAAAAAAGACAAGACGCCTAGGCTATGCAGTTTGTGAGAGAGGATGAACAGAACAATGCAGAAAATGAAATGGGGTATAAAACAGTAAAAACACATCCGCCGCCCGTCAGGTTTGTGCCGTTTTTTGGGGTGTCTTTTGCTTTTCAGTGATATGTGTGTGCTGTCATCTCCAGTGAGGGAAATGCGCGGTATGTACGTGTGGTGATGGCGAGTAAATCAAGGAGTCTTGGGACGCTTCCAGTAGTATTGCTATTGTGTCGTGTAAGCGTCGAAGCCACCTCGTCAAATCAGAAAGACAAACCTTGTGTTGCTTGCGGCAGGCACGGAGACTGGGCTTTCGGAGCCCGTCCACAACAGCCGCGCGGCGCTGCTCGTCGTCGTCCTGCTCGGGGACGTAGTAGTACTCGCTCTCGAGGGGCTTGCCGGCCGCGTCCTTGCCCTGGCGCTTGATGATGCCGATGCAGGGCGTGCTCTCGATGACATCGCGAAGATCGTCCTTAGCCAGATCTCGCTTCTCCTCGGCGGGCAGGTGCGCCATGATGGTCGACAGAGGGGTCGAGGACAGACGCGAAAAGGCGAGCTGGTTGATGACGTGGTTGCCGACGATGGGGTTGGACGCGTAGGACATCTTGGCTGTGGGCTCGGGAGTAGGCGTGGACACTCGCGGCGGCGAGGAAAGGGGCGATTCTACGATGTGCTTCTTGGGAGACTGGGGAATTGAGGGGAGCTGGCGAGGAGCAAAGAGGTCGGCGGCGATAGCGCTAGCAAGAGGGTTTGTCGCTCGCTTGGCGCCCTTGAAGATCTTGGGTGACTTTGTCGTTATCGAAGCCAGCCGGGAAGAAATATCGGCGCCGAAAGGTCCAAAGGAGTGCACAATGGGGTCGTTCTCCTCATCAGGATCCTCGTCCTCAGCGTCGCTGTGCTCGCTGCGGGAGCTGTTGAAGCTGGTTGTGGCATCGGTGCGCATGCTGACGTTAACATCCATGGGCTCAGCCTTGGGCTCTGGCAGCTCGGGCTCAACATCATCCTCGTAGATTTCAATACCGTTCTCAGGAAGCAGGGCCTGGAGGCGGCGGGAGCTGGAGAGGTTGACGGTGGGACTCTCGGGAGACGCGATGCGGGTGGTGCGTCGGGGAGGAGAGGACTGGATAATAACATTGTCACGGCTCTGGAGGCGAGGAGGAGAATCGTCCCAAGGAGAGTCGGCAAGGTCGACTGCGCGCTTGGGCCATTGGATCAGGACGCGGGCGTCTTGGACATCAACCATAATCTCGGAGCCCTCCGTCTCGCTGGTGAAGCTGTCGCCCTTGAACAGTTCCCACGTGCGGCTCTGGGAATGCAGCTTCAATCCGTTCCAGCCATTGCAGATAATTTCGATCTTGGAGGGTTCAAGAGGGCTCGCGGCGGCAATGAAGCGGGCCTTGACATGCACACGTGAAATCAGCCGATTAGCCGAGAGCTGGAAGTGCGACGAGTTGGAGGATCGGCCCATCACGAGGGTCTCGCCGTTCTCGGAGAGTTCAACGGCGGGCACGGCAGAGAGCGGGGTACGCTCGGGAGCGGGCCGTGTCTGCGGCGGTGAGCTCGACAGGATGCCAGTGCTGGACGTCGGCACGGGAGTAGGATACTTGAGATGGGCGCGAGAGCGGCCGGTGCCAGATCCGGAGCCAATGTTTTGTCGCTTGACGGGACGAGGCAGGTTGGGGGAGGACGAGAGCGGCTCAAAAGGCGGGAGAAGGGTCGGAGCAGCACGCTTGGAGCCGGCGAGGGAGGACGGCCTCATGGCGGGCAGCGTGGGCTCGGCCGAGGTGCGTTTTGTCGGCGAACAGGGAAGAGAGTCCATGATTGGCTGTGGAATGGTGTTTTATCGTATCGTTGGGTGATGTTCGAAGTCTCGAGTGTCGAGCTGGATCGCGTCCAGAGCGCGATGTAGGCGCAGAATCACGCGTTGAGCGTTGGTGTTGAACTTGATCCCTTTCTCGAACCAAATAGTGATTGTTGTTCTATCCTTTTCTTCAGGTTTCTTTTTTCTCGAAATCCTTTTCGAGATCGTCTCCAACAGACACGCGAGAGTGTAGTAGGAGTAGAAGCGTTGGATGGAACAAACGACGACGAAAAGGCGGTCTCGTATGTACACGGGCTGGCCGGCTATTAGCAGAGGGAATATGCGCAAGGTTCCCAAGAGGCCCAAAGAAGAGACCCGGTCTAAACTGCAAACAAGTTAAAGAGAGAGAGGAATTGTGTGTGAGAGTTGCAGTCTTTGGTGTCGTGTGCGAGTGCGTTGGTGGAGGAGGAGGTATTTAAGAGGGTGCCCGCTTCTTCTTAATGGGCCAGGGACGCGGCACGCGAATGGGTAGCCATGGGGTGCGAGGGCCCAGGCGTCGCGGCGTGTTGGCGTTTTTGTGCAAGCCTTGTGCAGTGGGCGCGCAGGTGGTGTTATAGGGGGTGGTGCCCCTGAAGATTAGCGGGCTTGGGCGCTGAAGGGCACAAATTTAGCAGAGATGTGCAGTGGAGAGTGCTTTACGCGCCCCCCCGCGCCCGCGTTGAGTGCCTTCCCTTCCCGGCGGGTTCCTTTTTATCGATAAGGGGTGGTGACGTCCACTAAGCGCGCTGTGCTTTAGTGCTTCGTTTGCGGCAGCGCATGTCTGGGATCCCTTGCTTGACGGCATCGTGTCAACTCTGATGGAATGCAATGCTTAATTTCCTTTCTTTTTTTAAATGCCCTTTTGACAATGCTGTTTATCTCTTTGATCTTTCAATGCATTGAGTCTTTTTTACTCTCTTCTTCCATGGAAATCGCTCGTCTTCTCTCTCAAGCGGGCATCCAGCCTCCTCAGCTCCAAAAAAAAACACGTCTCCACCAGAGAGAAAT
This sequence comes from Fusarium albosuccineum, assembly GCA_012931995.1. Taxonomy (NCBI): domain Eukaryota; kingdom Fungi; phylum Ascomycota; class Sordariomycetes; order Hypocreales; family Nectriaceae; genus Fusarium; species Fusarium albosuccineum. Next base: position 11,852 of record JAADYS010000695.1, on the reverse strand, counting down.
CTCACCGACCCTGCCCCTCCAGTCGCTTTTCGGGATCGCGTCTGGACTGGTGCAAGCCAATCCCTTGTCGACTATTAAAAGTGTCTGGCTGGGCGTTCTCCTCCCTGCTCCGATTCGTTCCTGTTCTGTTCCATGACGTGAAAGGTCTTTTGCCCTGTGAAATTCGCTTGTTCTGTCCAATGTCTGCGTTGTAGTGTCACGTTTCTCCGCTCGTTCATCGCCGATGGACTACGCTCGCCGAGGCCCAAAACCACAAGGGCACACCACGGCCATAGCATAGCTTGGTCCTCACAACTGCTACTAGGTTAAAGCGATGGAGCATTACCATAGGTGTTTAGAGTATTAGCTACTCTATGCACTAATTCTTTCTAAATGAGCACGAGTTTAGTCCTACTATACAGAAGGGTATCTTCCAATTCCCGTTTTCTCACCACGACGAGCCACATGCCCGAGAGGTGAGCGAGGCGCGTCACGATCACCAGACGCCGTCACCACCAACATGCGGGCAATTTGAGGCTTTGAGAGCTCAATCCACGATGTTAATTCATTAATCTTTCCCTCGTGAAAATGTTGGCTGGAATTTCGCACGCTATTCGTATTCCAGATGAAGCGCCGACTTGGTCCTCCGATATCCCGCGTATCATGGTTGCCTGCGTTCTCAACTTAAAGTTCTTTATTTGCAAGTAAAATAGTAAATTCTCTTTTACCACCGGTTTCCACTCGCGTTTAGACCATTCTAACAAGGTGCAACTGCTTGCAATCGCTGTCAAGCCCCAACGCGCCACAGCTCTAGCCACGACACGTCCCTCACTTGAAGTCATCCGCGGCTGAACGGCGTGTACCCTATAACAACAGCATTGAACAGCATTGTGGTCCAGACAAAGCTTGGAAACGGACCGGAAGATATGCAGACAGCTCATCGCTATGGAGGTAACACGCACACTTAAAGATAAATACATTGCATTAAGAACAGCCTGATTGTGGGTAACTGGGAGAACTCTGCGCCTGTTTCGATTCTACAGGTTCGTGAGAATCATAAACTTAACGTATCGTATCATCATTAAAGTTAGTCAATGACACGAGCAGCTGCATATATCTGCCCACTGGCCAAGTAACCAGATTATCTAGAATTAGACCGCGGATGCCAAGAGGATCATTTAAGAAGCAACAGCATTCCGCTCGTCGCAAAGCAAACCTCATCGGGGACATTCCAACATCCTGGGCAAGTAATTCACCTCGTCACAGAACACCACGCAAGCAGAGATATCAACTCTAGTGAACTAGGAAAATAAAGAGCTGCAATGAATGCCATGAGCAAAGCTCGTTTTGCCGCCGCCTTCATAGAACAGTTCTTGGGGGGGGGGGATAAGATCTTCTTACTAGCTTAACAAATGCCAGATAACTAACGAAGTTATTTACTTGTACCATTCAGAAGTTAAACCCTGAGCTTCGAGATCACGTTACTTTTCTTACGTTTAAGTACACTAGCCTCGGCGTCGGAGTATCTAAGTGAGCCAAGGTCGTAACTGGCGGTATCAATATTTTCTCCCCAGGCAGGCGAGCTTAATACACGTGCGCATAGTGCGAGTGCGCTAGATAATGTAGAGAGAAGATTTTAATAGCTACCGCAGGAACTGTTTCTATTGAACTAGACCCTTCACTGGTTCTGTCTTCTTGGGAGATATAGTCAAGTAACTGGACTACTTGTAGTGGAACCGTCAATATGGGGCTAGATAACCTCATGAGACGTGCCCGTAGTTGTCAATGCAGATGTGGTGAAAGTAAAGGCGGCATCGTGCCCGGGGGATAGTTCAATCTGCTACATGTTTCTGAAATCGCCAAAAAGGATCTCGAACCAAGGATCAGGGAGAACGCCCCTGGGAAGCTGGATGAGTGTGGGTCGTGATTATCTTTGTTTCGTTTTTGAAGGTGAATCTCTGCTTGGAAAACAAGTTAGCTCTCTCCTACTTTACATACTTTGTGGACATACACGCTCTGGAAAGAGATACCAGCCTCCAGGACCTCCATAGCTAAGTGTCGTAACTCTTTACACGTTTCGCTCTTCTCTTGCAAGCAGCTGTGCTCCTCTCGGACACGTCTGGCTTAGAGGTAACCATGGATGGAACAAGCTGCAGCTCCAACAAGCGCTTCCTGTTAATAATATAATGGCTTTTCTATTTTTTGTCTAGAAGTAAATATTTGATTCTACTTGCTATAGTAAGAACTTTCTCATAGCCTCAATCTCCTCATTGTTCCTATACCGTTTGACATCCTCAATCTGTCTCCACCCATTTGACTTATCCGCCCCTGCATTGATCAACATCTCAGCAACTCTGAAATATCGCCTATTGATCGCGCCCATCAGCGGTGTCTTACCCAGCCCATCTTTGGCATCTATGTTGACATGGTTGTTAATAAGTACCTCTACAATCGCCTCGTTATCCGAAATGGCAGCCACATGCAATGGCGTCCTTTGGAAGGAACATTTTCCCTCCACGTCTACCCCCTTCTCGATGAGAAAGTCTACTGAATCCTTCTGCCCATTCAAAATAGCCAAATGTAACAGTAGGGGGCCTCTGCTGTTTTCTAGCCGAGCCCCCTTCTCAAGAAGGATGTTAGCAATATCCAGGTGGCCAAACTTGATAGCAAGAAGAAATGGCGTCGTGCCGTCTTTGTCCTCGGCTTCCAGCTCGGAGTTTGTGAGCAAGGTGACCACGGCCTCGTTCCCTTTGATAACAGCTAGGTGCAGGGGGCTCCGCATGCTGTGGTCTTTTGCATTGACATCGGCTTTCTTATCGTTCACTAGCCACTCGACTAAACGATCATGTCCCGCCAGTGCCGCTACATGCAGGGCGGTTCTACCGCTGCCGTCTCGGAGTCTTTTGTTGGTGACATCCCAGAGATACTCAACGATACGCTGATGCCCTTTGTACACTGCCCAGAGCAATGGTGTGTTTCCGGATGCATCTAGAATGTCGATGGAAGCTCCATCCTCGACTAATATTTCGACTGTCTGACAGCGACCCGCCATTGCTGCGCAGTGAAGTGGTGCGACTCTGTCTCTGCCTTGTGCATTGATGTCTGCACCTGCTCGAAGAAGATCCCGCACAACGTTGGTATAACGTTCCTTGTTATGACGTCCCTTGTTATGATGTTCCATGTAATCATCCTCCACCTGGCAAGCATAATGTAGCGGTGTCCAACCGTTCAGGTCATAGGTATTGACATCAGGTTTCCGTCTCATATGCCTTGCAAATGGCGCCTTGCGTCTGTTAGAGGCACGGTAATGTAGCTCAGTCCAACCGTGAATGTCTCCCACGTTTAGCCTCTCTGATATTGAACCAGTTACGGCCATCTTGTGGAAATCTCCATTATCGTCAGAGACTGCAGGATCATCATGGATGTCGGCCGTGTTGGAGACTTTGGGATATCGTGCCCTTCTGACGTGGAATTTCTTATCCTTTATCAGATCGCAATTCCACTCGCGGTTCTGCTGGGCATATAGCTCCATAAGACTCAACAAGAACCCCTGGTCGGTGCCCTCCAACGCCTTCTCAAGTTTCAGTCTGAGATCCTGGAGTTGTTCAAGACCTCTGTCGTCTTCTTGGTCCTTTCTCAAATTGATGATTGACACAACTTGCCGATAGACGTCTACCAATACAGCTGTAGAGTGGGCAAAGATCTCGGTGTCTTCTGGGAACGTCTTTGCTTGCTTCATGAGCCACAAATATATCTGACCGGCTTCTGACCAACGTCCCAGCGCCTCATGCGGCTTGGCCTGCTCTCGTGCCAACTCGATTATCGCATTGGCTTGCGGGAGCCTATGACATTGACTCAGTGGCGGAATGATGCTGTAATACACTTGATCCAGGCTTCCGAGACCAGTGCTTTGGATATCCTGAGCCATCCTTGATAATTGAGTATTCCGGAGTGTAAAGTCGGATCCACCGTTGCTGGAATCGTCAGGCCGGATTTCGGCTCCGCCTTGAATGGGAGATTTCAGCTGTTTTGCCACAGCCCACATGAACGAGGTGAACATGTCTTGGGCGTAGAGTGATAACAGAGAGTCCGAGGACTTTGCCGCCAACAGGACTTCTTCCCTGTGGTCAGCACTGGCTGTTCCCTTCCTAGCAGAGTCTGAGATAGTATCGACGATGCTCAGTCTTCCTTTTCCTTTCAAGTGCAATCGACCACCATCAACAATTTCATCATCATCTACCTCTGCGTCACCAGGGCCGTGCTCTCCAACTTCCAGAATGCTAGATGTGTCCTTCGGCAGCCACCATCGGAGATCTCGCACAAGGGCTGGGTGCCGTCGGCCAAGTATTCTTAGTTTTGGTTTCGCAGACGGTTCCGTGGCGCGAAGGCGGGAATCATCATCTGATTTATCTTTGGCCCTGAATGGCTCGGTCACGAGAGAGTGACCACTTGCCTCATCTTTCGTCTTGACTGAATAGAGCCACAATGAGAGTGCGGCCTCGAGCTCGTTTGCGTTGGCTTTCCATCTCCCGCCGCTTCTCTCCACTCGGAACCAAGTTTTCTGAGCATGGCAATCTGAGTAACAGGCATCGAGAGACCATTCCCAGTTTCGAGTCTCTAAATAGGCTTTTGGGCCGTTTCCGCGTTCAAGAAGAACATTCAGAGCATCCGTTGTGGCTTCAATCGCCCTGGCGAGAGAGACGGCTTCTGTAGTCGCGGGTCCGTGCCAGTCGGCCAGCCAGCCCAGTCTTTTTCGGATTTCCATGACTTGATGCGCCTTTGATCTTGGATTTGCGCCATCAAACACCTGTCGAAGCTGAGAAGCATCCCCTTGATCTTCAGTATTGCGAATGGGGCCAGTCTTGCCGGTGAGAATCCTCCAGTCATGCACCTTGGTATTGCTTTGCTCCGATTCCGAGTGTAGCCATGGTGCTTTACAAGGATCGCCTAATGTCAAGGCAAACCACTCAAGTTCGTATCCTGAAGTAAGACGCTCTGATGCAAGAGATTTGGCCAGCCCACGACGGACTAGGGCCCGGATACACGTCATGACCACGACAGCACCCAGTTGGCTGACTGATGCCGACCAATGCATTCCTCGTAGACCAATAAACTGCACCACAAAGCCACAAAGGCTGATCATAGTGCCAAGAACTGTCTGGAAGAGCAAGACGCGAGTACGGTCTTGGTGTCCTGACGCGTCTTTTCTGTCGTCGATCGACGAATCGAGTGCCGTTCCTTTGATGGCCCGCCTCGAAATTGTGACGAGGGCCCTATCATCCTTGGCGTACATGGCATAAGAGTCAAACAACTGATCACTAACCGTTTTGGTCTGTTGTAACCAAATTATTCGTACCCTCTTGCCCTCGCCTGCTTCGTACTTTTCCTCGTCCGTACTGCTCTCCACGACATGGCCGCATATCAACATGCCCGTCACTAAGAATAGTGTTCCAGCCGCAGTGCAGGGATATGCATAATCCATGATAGGGCCACCTCCCTTGGTGAGTTTCAATGCTGGGTGATAGGTAGCGAAACCAGAGTACATAAGCACTCCCAGCTGGATGATGATTCCAAACACCGCGGCTACACGTAGTTCTCCTCGCCAGAATTGATTATGAGAATTAAGCGAGACGTTTGGTGCAACCGTTGCCCGATTTCGTAGGATGACAATATCCGAGGATGAAGAGCGCGTGGGAGACTTTTCTGTATCTGCTCGATGGGAGGCGGCTTTTTGGGAAGTACGCCATCGGGCAAGGTTGTTCCAGAAGTTCAAGCCTGGGACCAAGGCTGAGCCAATTGGTTCGGGAATTGCCAAGTAGAATAACTCACTAGTGGGTTTTAGGCACTCGTTCTTCTCGTCCGAGTCCCTATAGATGGTTCTTATCTCCGGGTTCCAATCCTTCTCCACGGCTGTCGGTAGCACACAGATAAACTCTGTGATTGGGGCTGACCCCATGCATCTCACCACCTGTCTCCCATTCCATAGCTCACAAACCTCATTTGAAGTCGATGACATAAGCTCTGTCTCGGCGATTGCGAGGTTCTCCCTAGCCCTCCCATCAATAGCTTTAAGCCACGAAGGGCCACCAACCCTAATAGCGCTGACAATGATTGTTATGATGCCCAATGGAGCCATTGCTAGGATAAGGTTGTCTGCCCAGCCCATAGACTGGCTCATGAATTGCATTGTAACACGCTCTCCGAATAGAGCTAACAGTCTAGATGTAATAGACGGTTAGAATTATACCTCGAGGAACACGAATGACAAAACATACGGTGCTAGGTCTGAAAACAAATTATTAGAGAAGTCATCTCCATCATCTGCACCAACACCTGCCGCGTATGACAGGATGAGCAACAATTTGACAATCTCACCGCCGGCCATTTTGTCAAGCGAGATCTGTGAAAAGCGCATGCGCAAATCCAGGTAGGTACGTAGCGCAGAGAGCCTCCGCTCTCACAGTTCCCTGTCCCACAAGGCCACAAAACTCTTGGTGTCTGTTTTTTAAGTTGCCAAGATACGCCTGGCGCTTTGAGTGATCTCGGCGTGTGAGGGGAGAAGGAAATCACTCGTAGCGAGCAAGGCTGCCTCTTCACTGGTCACATGTTGGCCAAGCAACCTTACAATTGGTCCCCTGGTGAATATCAGCGACAGAAGCATGGAAAAAATGGGGCCTATTGCAAAGTGCCAAAGGCCTCTTTGGGCTGTCAACCTCTTACTTTAACCTAGAAACAGTAGATTTTTCTAAAATGACTAAAACTCACTCTTTCAACTAAGAAGGCGCCTCTAAGCTGTTGGATTATAGAGAAAGTGTTGCTATTTTCGTGCCGTACCGGAGTTTATGATCCCGAGTCCCGCTTGTGTCGTGATTCGACATTCCCGTCTTTGGAGGAGTGAGGCGTGGTGTGCGCCTCGTCAGTCGTTCACGGTAATCGATGAGGCACATTCTTGGGCATCTTCTGATCCATAATCGGCCACGAGGCGATGAAGTTGGTATGATGATTTGCTAGTTATTCAAGCAATACCACAAGGTCATCAGGAGCACTTAGTCACAATGGAGTGTCCTCACAAATAGTTCGAAATACTGATTTTCAGCGACGATTTTCTCTCTCATTTACCACACTGACTTCTTTCAACTCTAGACCATATGGACTCTGGACATGTGCCCCGTCAACTCGCCAACCTCATTCACCTCTTCAGGCGGAGGATCGGACCACTCACGCTTTGTGACGCCCTCCCAAGTAGGATTGCACTTCTTGCACTCATCCTGATGCACAAACAGTCTGTGTTGATCGCCCGAGTTCTCTCCACAATCGCCAGCGATTGCACCCTTTCCTGCCTTGACAAGTGCTTCAACTTGCCGGCATAGCTCCTGTTGAAGCTCTAAATGAACGACGAGTAGGCACTGGCGGCAGGGGTAGGTCAAGTAAGTGTACTTGCACATCTTGACCGAAGAGTGGATAGTGAGAGGTAGTGATTCGGGGATGGATCTGTGTAGTGGTTAGCCGTGTTCAAGAAGTCTGAGTAGCGGATTAATGGTTGTGGGAGAATTCATACTAGGCTGAATTGTATCGGTTTTTATGGTCATAGTGTCTCGAGATTCAGGCTTTGATCAATGCCTTCATCATGGACCGATGTTGGGTGCTTGGGACTTGTCCAATTGGCTTGGCACAAAGCGATTGTTGGAGCATGCTTGAACAAAGGCTTGGTCAAGCATTTATTCACTGTAATGGTCCTAATGTACTACCAAACAAAACTTGCCGCTTTGTTCATTCCATAGCGCAATGTAAGTACTGATGGTCGTAGCGTAGTCCCTTATGAATTTGACACACTCCGGGAGCACGCCCTGCCTTCACAAGTCGCCCGCCCGGAGTTGCAAAAGGAACTTCATATTTGGACGAACGGAACGAATCACGCATACAGAGGAAACTCCCTCCAAACAATAACTAATGCATTTTCATTCTGCTTATCTAGGCAGAAGATTCAACCCTGCCAGGCATGTTGACCCGTCCACCACTTCACTCATTCCATCACTCACGTGAACTCATCCTGAGCTACCTAGACAGTAGCCCATCCACCACCGCCCTCCCTCGCCTGCTTCTCCTCTTCTTCCTTCTTCTTCTTGGCAATACACTCAGGGCACTGGTTCTCGTTCACATCAACGTTGTTGCTGTACGACTTCTTCTGGCACCAGTTGCGTGAACCGTACTCTTGTGCGATGGAACACTCATGGTCCTCACACCCAATGTTGATGACATGCTTGCACTTTCGACAGATGGTCTTGATGTGGAGGGTGGTGCACATCTTGGCGGGTTTGGAGTGTGCTTTGGGAGATACGTTAGAGGTTGTGCTGGTGGTTGCTTTGGTGATGTGCTTTGACTTTGTTTGATGGATTGCTTGGGAGCTTCTTGTATTGGAGGGAAGATGGTTTGAATTGATTTCCGACGAGATGTGGAAGGGCCTTTATAGTATTTCTCTGTCTGCGATTCAATGCTGTGTTGTTCCTGCTTCATCTCATACTTTGTGAAGTCGCGACGCTGTCTGGCTGATTCCATCTGTGTCGAGCTGACCCAAAGCCTAGAGATATCAGAGACCCACGCACCCATAGCCCATGCCCTTCCCTCTGACTTGTAGCGACGTCTTAGGCTCACTGCCTCTACCGTGTCGACTTTTGTCACATCTTGGGAATCATGAGCACGATTTTGAGCCAAGAGGTGATACGTTATTGAGTGACCAATAAGCTTTGAGGCGGAAGGCGGCGGTTGATAGGAAATTTCGACCAATCAGGAAAGCGAGGCCTAAGCAGCAACTCACTCCCTCAATCGTCAAGGTTAGGGATGATGATGCGCGTGTTGGCTTCGCTGGCAGTAAGCAGCGAAGATGATGAATCAAACCGACCTATCCATATAATCACCGTCGCGGTCACGGTCACGGTCGCCACTGCGCTATTGCAACGAGTATTTCAGCCACTGATTGAACTTTTGCATGTTGAAGTGAGAGAGGAAGCAAAGCTGCGCCAGAGAAACATTGAAATTAAGAGGTAGAATTCTCCTAAAGCTTGGACCATATTAGCTAACGGCCTATTAGCCAGCTGATTTGCGATTTTCATAAATCAGTGAAGCTTTGGCTCCCATACCAAGTTAGATGTGTCGGGGGCTTGCTCGGACTCGTTGGGGTCGGAGACTTGCTCGCCCTCGGAATGATCTTGTGCGTATTGGTTGGCGTCTTGCTCTTGTAAGGCCATGAACTGTTGATTAAACTCGCCTAGGCTCGGATTGGTCTCGAATAGGCCAACGCTTTGCTGGGGCTGAGCGAGGCCAGAGGCGTGCTGGATGGCAGAGGCTTGCGCGGACTCAGCAAGACCATCTGGGTGCATGGGACCAGAGAGTCGGCCGGAACTGGAGGATCGCGGGAAGCCGTCTGGATGCACAGGTTGGAAGGCTTGCGCAAGTTGGCCAAAGCCCGGTGTGGGTTCAGCAGGACCAGGGAGTATCGGGAGGTCATCTTCCTGCTCGAGCCCAGAAGGTTGCTCGGGGCAGGAAAGTTGCTCGTGTGCTGGAGGGCCTCTTACTTGGGCAAGGTACTGGCGAACTCGCTCACACCTCATCTGGCCTAGGCTATCGTCCTGGGCGGATGGACCGGAAGACTGCGAGGACTGGCCATTATTGGGAACCTGCGTAGGTTGGCCTGCGGGTTGCGATCCCCAGTTGCGTTTGCAATGCTTACACGATGACCGATCGACCATTTCGTTCTGGACCGCCGACCCTGAGTAGGCTGATTCTGAACAAGCTGGGCTGCGGCATTCGGTCAGGAACCATTCGTATTTGACGATAAAGCTGCAGTTATCGCATAGCCTTCTGAAATATAAGATATAACACATGCTGGTTTTGTCGTGAGAGGTCTATCTTTGACGGCATAGGTACGGCTCAGATAGTTGGATGTTTGGGAAAGGTTGCCGAGATGGGGGGTCCGATGCAGAGGATCAAGTATTATTCTTGGGTCAGGTAAAAAGAGAACAATGAAATTTTTGATCCTGTAGCTGAAGAGTTGTGTGGATAAGATTGACATAGACATGAGTGGGAGATCCCAGAAAAGGGTTTTCTGGGATGGATGGAAAGGTAGCATGAAATCAAGCTAGAACAGTCGTGGGTTGAGAGAGAGTTTTCTGATGTAGAAAGCCTCATGCAACATATAGAAAGTTGAACCATGCGGCTGGACTCATCCTGAATCCTAAAACATGGAGGATTGTGGTCGGGGGCGGCATGGCTACTCGATGACGAAATTTCATAACCGTAAGCGGTTTTGCAGTATCCTTGTATTTAAAAAGAAGAATAGTTTTGCGTTATGTGGTACCAAAACACCCATTCCAATTAACGTGAGTGCATATCAAAATGCGAAGTCACGAAAGTGATGAAAAGTTTACGCGGTGGTGGTTTCAACACGCTAATTTATGTCGAAAATGGTTATTACTCTGTCATTGCTATTTATTCTACGCATCCAGATGGCTGCTCTTGTCAAACCCGCCCTACTTGTGTTGTATGTATGCAAGGTTGGAGTTTCCTGTCGGGCATCCGACCTACCCATCATATGCGAATTCTCTGAGCCAAATATCGGTACGTGTCGCTTTCATAATGCTCCATCTGGCAGCGATCGGATTTTCTGTCAGAATAAAAGCTAAAACGAAATTAGGAACGCGCATGCCAAGAACCCACAGGCTCGGAACTCACGTATTTTTGCCTCTTACTCGAACCATTCCATGGCATCGTCGCTGTCCCACAAGCTAGCCATGCCCTCGGCAGCGGAAATAAGCTTGCGCAGGCCGCGACCGCGGTTGGCCCTGAGGAGGCCGTCGGCGTCGGGCTCTATAACCCAGCGGTAGCCGCGGTGCTCGTCGGTGCAGTACAGGCAGAGGGCTGGGTCGCACAGAACGGCGGTGAAGACGACGTTTCGGCCGCACTCGGCTCCGTCGAGGAAGAAGGGAATGCAGAGTTTCATCTCGGTGTCGGTGTAGATGGCCTTTTTGCACTTGGTGCATGCGTACTTCTTTTCTTCGAGGACGCACATTTCGGCGGTGGGGATGCTGGGGCTTGTGACGTCGGGAGGCGAATGTCGCGGCTTGAGGAGACAATAAGGCATCGAGATGGTGATTTGAAGTCTTTAGATGTTGAGATTTCTCAAGATGCCCTTCACTGATGTTTGTTGACGATTCTGGCGCCGCTGCCTGTTTGGCACTGGCGACAGAGCGAGCACTGTCACAGAATTTTGGTCGGCCGCTCTCTTTCATTGCGCAAAGGCCTTTGGTGGCCCATGAAAAATATCTCTGCCTACCTATCCAACACCAGATGAAAAGGTGAGTGAAGATCCAACGCAGCGTCTGGCTCTATTTTCTGTTGGATTGTGATTTGACCGACCGGTGGTCGTCAATTACCCAAGCGTCGCTTCACTCAAGCCGATATATCCTATGCCATCCCCCAAAACTAGCCTGCGACTGTGAACAGCGATACTCTGCAAGATTTGTATTGTCGCGAGCTGAAAATCTCCCTTGTCCTTTCGTCAGGCCGATAGCTCGACGTCTCCGAGGCAGGAGGGTGGACGTGATTGCCAAGGGCCGCAATAAGTCAAGTCTTTAAGTTCAAGTCAAGTTAACCCCCCTAACTTACAAGCCAAACCAAAGGGGTCACAAGCTAAGTCACCTAAGGCTCTAACTTAATTTATTTAAGTTAATTAGTAGCTTAATTAGTTATAATAATAGAGGTATAAGGTAGCTATTTTCTTCTTTAATTAGTTAGTAAGAGAAATAGCAATCTTTACCCTTTTTAGACTACCTTTTAAGTTTAAGCTAATTAAGTTGAGTTAAGTTAAGTTAAGTTAA